>JAQIXX010000403.1:0-62357 GCA_034700605.1 Willowsia nigromaculata | reverse complement strand
TCTCATGTTACATGATTCTCGCTTCGCTCAATCATGACCGCTCGTGGCTCCCCATGTATTTTAAATAGGCGCATTTATCTCACTTCCAGATGTCGAATGCGCATTTATCTTGCAAGATAGCATCCAAATCGACACGCAGATAGACAGATATATCCCTATCTGCTCTTAACAAAAATCAAATTTTGAAAAAACAAGAAAACGCCCCTCTAGATAATTTATTTTTCTATACGTGCGCCAATTTTTGGCTTTTTTTCATCGAAAACTGTGACCTGCAACTCTTGTACCGAGATACATCTTTGATTTTTTAAGCCCACTGTAAATTGAGTAGGGCTGCGCATGAATTTTTTTACAATTCCCAGTTACACAACTAAACCTGCTCTACAAAACTGCATATAAACTGTTTTTAAAAATTTTGAGTTCGATTTCGACCATTTACCTATATGGCTTAAAATCACTCAGCTGCTTTGCTTGTGGAGTTAGGTAGCTCTGTTTTTCTGGTGCTTTCGTTGTCGGAGAGAGAGAAGGCGTCAAAAAACACAAAACGCTCAGGCAATACGTGAGCGCGCGGCGCGCTACAGCTTAAATGTTAGCCGTTAATTACTATACCAATTCTCATTTTCCCAGCAAAATTTTTTTCGATTAGTAACCAGAAAGGACCAAACATTTGATTTTAAGTCTTCATTTCCATGGGTGAGCGTGTCAGTGAAATAGTATACCTTGTTAGACGCCCAGCGTCTTATTAGAAATATACGGCATATGAAAATCTTTTTTATCTCATATTTTTGCAATATGAGGAAGATATTTTTGGAAATTTCTCAATCGAAAATTTGGTGGAGTAAAAGACGCATTTTAATTACGCATCCCCTTTAATAAGCAACCTGGCGTCTAAGGACGAAAAAATCAATTTTGCACGTAGACGTCGGGGCGTCTTTTTCAGATTTTACAGTAGTTTATAAAAGCTACCTGGAATTATTGGAGTTTAAAAAATCAGCGTGCTTTGTCCTGGAAATCGAGCTCAGTAGTTGGAAACTTAGGTAGATAGATACAGTTTTATTTTCAAACGGTTTAAAGATTTAAACTAGCTATTTGTTCGGTCGTTAGTTGAATGAAAGCAAATTAGAAGATGGGAAGGGATAATTATTGGAAGATTTTTTGTGATGAATGAATGTATCAGTTTTGTTGGAGAAAGGATGAAAATACTGAAAGCTCTTCTCTCGTATGAAGATTTTGCTTGTCTGTTTATTTTTCGGTTGATGTCATCTTGTTCAGTTTGTTTTGTCCATTGTTTTCTATTCTACTGTTTCCTTCGAGTCCACAATTTCCTTGAATTGGCTTGCTGACCACGGTTTTTGTTTAGAAAACGGCATCTTGCCTAAATTCGTAAGAAATATTCTAGACATCAATTGAAGAAGACGACGAGTGAATACTTGATTTTTATTGGGTTTGTACTGTTTATTGTGTGCTATTTTGTAAGTTTCAAGTCACCCCCTTTTTGTGTCATGAATGGAAGTTCTGCAGAAACCAGAAAGTTTCCCAAAATCAAGCATATTAAATTTCAAACATCAAGAGAGTAACGCGCTAATTTGTTGTATGAGCTTTCCTAAAGTAACGTTAATGGGGAACTAAAATATAACAGCTATCACTTTTTGTTTTCGGCTTATCCTGATATATCTTAACGATTATGATGATACCTGATACGGTTAAGATATTCGCTTCCATTTTTTGCTCGCTTTTCATCTCATTCTCCCCCTTTTCTTTGGAGATTTTTCCAGACTTCTCCAAGATGGCTATTTGCCCATGGGAAATCAAGAACGCGGAAATGAGTCTTACGGACGGCAAACGACTCTTATGAACAGGCAACGCTTTCCAGAGAGTTACAAAAGAACTTTTTTATAACTTGCATCAAAAGAAGAGATATTGGAAGAAACCATAAAATGGACTTTAGTTTTTTGCATTTATAAGCATTGCGTTTATCAGTGATATCTTTTTTTTATTGTATTTCTTTATCTGAGTTTAATTTTCTTGTACAATGTGTAATGAATCATTTTATCTATTCAAGTCATCAAGCTAATAATTTTGCTTTGCAGATGGATTAGCTAATTTATAGATGATGTCATTTAATGCAGGAAATTGTTTGGGATACAATGTGGAGCATGAAACGGAAATTGGATGATTATCATGGAAGATGTGATAATGGTAAATTTACAAGCAATTCTGATTGTGAAATTTCTCTTCCCTACATCAATTCATATACCTACGTGGAGTGGAATATCCAATGCTTTCTGCTTTCCCATGGTCTACCGTTGCCGCAACTTGATCAATTTTGATTTTGGAATTGTGCGTCATCGGAAAATAAGAAGCACAAAACATTTAGGTGCAAAGAACAATCTCATTTTCAAAGATTATTTAAGCTCATGTCGAAAATAACTGGTACCACAATTATAAATACTAAAGATTAGTAAGATATTTGACTTTATGAAGTTACAAGATTTAGGAAGTTCCGATGAAATTTTCTTTGCAACAAAATAAAAATAAGTTGCATCAGCTTTCATAAGAGTATCCTCCCTCACACCAAGACAGCTAATCTTTGTGATACCTTAATTATCCAAGTTTTCCTCTCTCTTGATCGTAAGCTTAAGTATCATTATCATTAAGTACTGAAGCTACACCATTTTCTCTCACATTCTGTGTCTGACCTGTATCGCAACACGGTAGTGATGATATTTAATTACATTTTGTATCACATTCTTGGCTTACCCGGAACTTTCACTCGAACGGCGAGTTTGGCAATGAGCTTTCTCCTGGATTTGTCGCGATCCAGCAAATGACATTGGCAATCTACTCGAGAGCTTTCTCTGCTTGAGAATCAGAGCTTTAGCAACGCAATTGGTATGATGAGAGTCACACTCGTTCCCCTCGTTAATTACACAACAATAATTGGATAGATCAGAAGAACAAGGATTAGTGTGGATGTACGACTGAGAGTTCCAGACGCGGAGTTTACCAACGCGATGAAAACAAGTCGTTAATTTGATTCATTTCTTCTTCTTCTTAGCATCATCTGTAATGCAACAGACATGGCAAAATCGAAGGGCAGAGATTTCAACTCTTTTTGGAAAGGGCCATATGGGCTTAGCATCTATTGCTGCAAATAGAACGTTAAAGACCTGGACAGATTCAAATCCATGAGTAATCACGATTCTTTCCACATTTTCCGAGTTCCAACTAAAAGGGAAGAACAACAATTATTGCAAATGGGAGCTTCATGTGTCATCTCCTACCAATCTCAATTTCCTCATTTTGTCAATCAGAAATGTAGAAATTAGGGGAAAAAATTGAACAACAGAATGAGTTACTTTTTTGAGTTTCAAACTGTCATTGCTGTTTTCCAACTGACAATCTAATTCATTTCCTTTCTCATCAAAAGTGTCACTTCATTTCTCTGAATACTGTACATACTCAAAATTCACAAGACTTTTAACAATGTAAACTTCAAACAAGGTATTATTACAAAATTGGAATGAGAATGGAAAACTTTGAATTAAAAGAAGGAAACTCTCTGAATTAAATCATCCATCACAAAACAAGACTGAAGTGAAAGCGATGGAGAGAGAGGGAGAAAGCTTTCTTCGACAAGAGAAAACTTTAAAGGGAAATATTCTCTGGATTTGGAGGAGTTCTCTAGAAAAGTGTGGAAAAACACTTGATATTGTTGTCGTCTTGTAAGCATGTAAAGTGTATTTAAATTTCATGGCAGGAACGAGCTTTGGAGGGAGAGTGATCGTGTGTCAGTCAACTTGTGACTTAAGATTCGGAAAATTTTAGTTTCTTTCGTCTTCTTTCTCTTCCTCCAGCTTTTGCCTGGTTTTATTCAATTGCTTATTGTATTATCGTGTATGTCTGTCTATCAGACAACAGGCTTGAGACAGACAGAAAGCTTTTGGCTCTATAGTTTGGAGGGGTGAACTACTCTAATCTCAAGTATCGCTACTTCATTACATCATCCACCACTGGCACTAGGCAAGGCAAACACATTTTACTGGCTTGATAGATCGCTTGACATTAATTGAACTTTTAACAAAGCAACTTATTCTCTTTCGAGAGAGAAACGAGACATTTGGAGTCAAATGCTTTACATGAGTGTAGTTCCAGATTTGTCACGAGTTACGCTTTCCCTGTAGCGAATCCACTTAGTTTTAAGTAATTTCGTAACTAAACCCTTTTTCTAGTTAAAACTAATCGTAAGTCTGTACAGTGGCCCTAAAATGTTGACATTTTGTAAGCAGTGGCTGACCCATATGAAATAAACCTGAAAATCGCCCGATGGCGAAGATGCTTAAGGGTAAAAACGAAAAAGAAGGGGAGGACATCAGGGGAAAGTAGGAAAGCCAAAAAGCTGCTCACATTACTTTATTCTCATGTGTGCTTACTCCTACGCAACAACAAACCATTTCTCATAATTATTTTGAAGGATGGGAAGTCTCCAGGATTGCTTTTTAAAATCTTTCCCGTTTAAGATGGGGTTCAAGTTTTGTAAACTTTTTAGGATGATGAATTGTTGTGAATGAAATAATTATGAATCTGGCCCGGGAGATTGTGCACAAACTGGAGAAAGCTGTATTGTTATGCTTTCTTCATAGTGTCTGGAAACTATCATTCTAGCAACAACAGCAGCAGAACAAGAATCGCTTCTACTACAAACTTTCTATATGTGCGAATAAAGGGAAGAAGAAGAAAGTTGGAAGTTTTTGCTATCGTTATTTGAAAACAGTAAAATGTTACACTGGAACCCTAAATGTTTGCCTAAAAGCGCTACTACTCATCTTGCAATGAGCTTTCTGCTTTAATTCTGTATTAACTTACAAGGAGACTACCAAAGGCAAATCCTTGTTCTTATGAATTTAAAAATTGACCTGCTAAATTGTAACTGAAATTTTCCCAACATTTAATATTTATGCATATTAATTAAATTTCTAAACATAACTATTAGTGTTTGTAATGAATATTAGGGCTGTCTGTACATTCACTTTACGTTCGTTGTGCGGTTGGCATGAATTATTCTAAAACTGGTGGTGTACGTTGGGATGGTTGCTTGTGAGAATTTAAAGCATAAAGCGATGCTGTAAGAGGATGTCGTTTGGCGGAGGAAACAAGTCATGAAAATCTCTGGCGTTTGTTGATGCGACTTGCTTGAAGAAGGCAGTGTCTTCTGTTGGTGTCGGCAGTGGCACAAAAAGAAGATTATGATTAATCTTTCTCGAAGAACTGCAGCCGCTGGTGTTCCCATCCTCCTTACTGGCATCCCATCACTACTACTGACTTTCCAACCCGTTTCTTGGCCATCGCATTTCCAATTCCTCTTCAGACTTTCTCCGCTTTCTTTCCCTTGCCAGCAGCAGCTTTCTCCTTTGGAATCATTATTAAAGCTGTTTGGATCTCATTTTGGAATGAGTTAAGCCCCTCATTATTCCCTGGTTTGCAGTCACCATGCTGAATCAATGCCTGCTTACCACTAGGTTGACTCGGCGTGAGCCTTTTTCTACGGCGGCTTCAAGACAGCTCCTCGTCGGCTGCTCCATTTCAATCCATTTCTGTCAATTTCCAGGGCCCTTTCTGGGGCCCTTCGCCCAACGGATGAAAAATTAGGAGAGAAAATGCTTAATCGTATTCGTTTGGAAGAAAAAGCGGAGGAAAGCTTGTTTGGGAGAAAATTAGCATGATGAGAAGGAGGAGGAGAGCATTCCAAAATTTATCTATTGATGCTGCCAAGAAAGCATTCGCTGTCTCTCCCTTTCCTCTGCACCGTCACTAGAGAAAGCGGAAGATGAATGAACGAACGAGATTCTTATTCATTTAATTCTTTAAAAAGCGAAAGATAATGAATTTTGCACGCGGTTACTACTTTCTATATTACTCATTATAGTAATAAATGTAGAATGGGGTGGTATGGTGGTGTGTCCCTTTGCGATAAAACTAATGCATTCAAGCTTTCCCCTGTCTACTAATGGTTTTGTGTGTCGATTTTCCTCAAAAGAGACAAAAGACGAGGAGAAAGTGGAGAGAGGGAAAGAAAAGAAAGCGATAAATGAGTTCTTTATACGGACGCTTTAGATTTCACAAAGGAAATTATAAATGACTAGACTAGGACGGAGAAGAAGGGAACAGAGAAAGCCTTTCTTTCTGATTCTACGTCTACCTTCACAAACTTTCTCTTCCCTGGGATACGATATTGCTACACTCATCGGATGCTCATGTATCTACATCATTTCTATGGTTTTCCTAATCAAATATTATCAGGGATCTTCTGGCATGATGCGCCAGTAACTAGGTACCTTGCAAAAAATTCCATCTGTTGTTCAAGGATGACTATCAGACAGTTTATCTCAAATTTTATCTTCAAAACTTGTGCTTACTCTCAACTGTATTGAAATGAAAATGCTGGTGGTAGTTGTGTACATGTAGCTCTGCGGGAAAGTTTAAGGTTGAAGTAAAATTAGTGGAGTGAAAGGCAGGTGCCATAATTACAGAGAAAGTTTCTAAAAAAAAAACAATGAAAGAGACAGAGCCATAATGAGTTGATACAGGGAAAATATTGTGCGGAAGAGCGGAGAGAAAAGGATGGGGAAGGCGTTTCATGCTGGTTATGTGGCAGCGCGACTGTGACTTTTCAAAAAAAATGCCATTAAGCTTATTGGAAAATGAGTCTCAATGTATGTGTGGCATTAGAAGGCGGGTATGTGGTAGGTGAAAGCAATTATAAAACTTGAATGGCTTTCTCATTAGTTGTTTGGAAAGGGCGCATTCATACAGAATGTGGTAACCAGTTACGTGTAAGGAGAAAGCTTTGTAATTAGAGATATGGCATGGCTGTACGTTTCCCAGAATGCCAGTAGCAATCGCATGCACCTGTTTCCTCCTTTTTATGAAGTTCATCAAAAATGCGTAGAAAGCCTCTAAAAGCATTAAAATATCCTCGACCACTTTGTATCTCATCATAATACGCCATTAGCATTGGAGGCATTATCTTACTAGCATAATTACTGTAATTAGGTACATCACAGGCTAAAATGTCAATGTCAGTTTTCCAGTTCCTGTTCAACATTAAAATCTCATTTCCACTTTTTTAGATAAAAGGTTACGATTTTGTTTTTGAAATTACAAGTGTTCTAGGTTTGAGCCGAAACAAGCTGAAAGAATCCCAGGCAAATAATGAAATCAATGAACGGATGGTAAAAAAATATTGTGTGGAGAGTAGAACTAAAAGCTGAGAACTAAGCAATAAAGAATGCAAAGACTGTAATGATAACTGTTTGAGGATCTCAGACTTTTATTTTATGAATTTTGTTTTCGCCAAATTGCAACAAGAATTAAAGAAAGTTTGCTTTACCGAGAAGAAGAAGACAGATGGAAGTCATGTAATAGATTTGCAAATAAATTGTTTGGAATCTCGAGAGCAATAGATTTACTAGGAGCCATCTTCTTTTAATAACATGTAAATCTTCACAAAACAGAGCATTTTCTGAGAAGTGAGATGAGCTCTGCTGGCTCCAGTTCAAAAACAGGAATCCAATGGATGATCCTCTACATCCAAATGAAAAATAATTGCGAAAACAGAGATAATGTTGCTATTCAGAGTGTTTTGTTAATTACTACCAAGTTTTATTTCGTAGAAAAAAGGATTTTATTTGGAACCATTTTTAATGAAGATTGCTCTATTTATTTGACGACATTAAATGTCCAATTCGAAGAGAAAGTAATGTAAGGGAAATTGTCGCTATTTTCATTACATTTTCCATACTTTGGTAAGTTTTGACAGTTCTCTGTCTGATGTTCAAAATTTAATGCTGGATTCTTTTGCGACTCGAAAATGATCTCATGTATTTGGAATTGTTCAAACGGTTCCCTGAAGAAGTGCTTACATTTTATGAGGGAGAAGTGAAAGTTTTGAACATCAATAGTTGTCTTGACTACATGTCTCACCATGCCGTCCTGAACTCTGGTTCTATTGTGCAAGCATTTCTTCGGAATTTCACGAGTGTTTTGTTATTAACAAGCTGAGTATACAATATAGCTGGAGAGCAGTAACCCCTTTCTCCACAATTACAACTTATAATAATGATTTATATGATATGCTCGCACTTTTCTTCGCATGGCCACGCTAATACTAGCCAAAAATTAAGAAAGAAAGAACCGCACTTCTCAAGATACACAAGCCCGTGATAACGAAACACCCTAGAAAACACGACATCAACAATGAAGTTATGACCACGACTTTCTCCCTACGTGTAGATTACGCTGGAGCAGCTTTTGCGTGTCTGTTTCTCATGGACACAGACGCAATTCCAACGACGGGTTTAAGTTATTAAAATTTATGTAGTTTCATGTCCAACCCATCCAACTTTTCTACTTTGGAATATTTTTAGAGCCATATGATAGTCACAAATTGTGAGTGTCCAGTTTTTTCAAGATGTGCGAGAAAGGGAAAGTTGGTGAGTACGAAATCTGCGATGGTGAAAGTATGCATGAATTCTTGTGGTTTCTCTTTGCAAACTATTTATGATAATAAAAAAGGTGCAGACAACATTCCCCACGCTCATTCAAGATGCGTATAAAATGTGCTAAAAATATAAGTAAAGAAGTACAACAAACTTTTGTTGCTTCGAGGAAATTCCAAAGTTTGCATCATCCAAACACAAAAGTATACATCGTTTATGATATTTTTAACTTCTACTCTTGCTATTGTTAAAGAAAGGCATCAGTAGCTAGTTTTCGCAGAGTGGAGGGTGAAGTAATAACTAAATTGAAAATAAACTGTCCGTCATCACACTTTACTTCGAGTATGCTTTCCTCTAGTAGAACTCTCGATTCTCCAGCACAAAGAAAGTTTATGAGAGTGAAATGAGATGAGGGAGGCTTTAGCTTAACCATCTCTCTAAATCTTTATTTCCATCCAAAGTGACTCCTGCTGTCATAAGATTCACCATTTTCTGGAGTGTAACCGATGATTGTGACGATAATAGCCGCATAGCTCAGCCCATAACTTTATTTTTTAATATGATCTTAAAATACCTACCGCATGATTCAAATATCCGCTTTCACTAAAATTCCATAAACTATTTCCACTCTTCACTTCATCATCTCACAAACCAATATTCACTTTCTCCAGCAATGTCAGCAAGCAAGCATCCCACAGTGAAAATGAGCATTCTTCCTCCAAGTAGTATAAATTCCCTGAAAAGTGGAAATACAGCGTGACAAGGAGGAAATCACTTGAAAACCCGTTAAAACTTGAAGAGATGTGAAATTCCTTGTTGTTGTCGAAGAGAAAAAGTGGGGTGTACCAAAAGATTGACAATACCAGCGGCTCATACAATTGAGAATAAGGTTGGTTGCCAGTATGATAACCGAACTCTTTCTGGATTGTTTGATAATCCACCTCAAATATTTTGGGCAGTTGGCCGTGTAGTGTTTGCATTTTTTTCATGATCAACGACAATGACCGTTTCCCACTCGAAATCATGACGACCACCCATCCAGCATATAAACCATACCGCCTAGATCATGAAGATGACACTCGACGATAATGATTTCCATTTCCTCTCAGCATTACCACCACTCCGTCTACCATACCACCACTTTACTTTCCCTCTTCTACTTGATCCACTTCATCTTTCTCAAAATGGCCAAACACGAGTCTCTCACGACCAAAAGCTATTGCACTTTTCCCTTCTTCCTCCAAGAAACTTTTCCCTCCAAACTATTAGAGGGTTTTAGCGAAAGGATTGTCTGCATCACTGTTCCCTCCACACACACACACGTCCACCGTTTTATTTCACTTCTTCGTTCCTTGTTTCCCCATTCAAATGGCTGTCCGCTGAGTCTGCAGTTGACTGGGGATTGTGAGCGCTTTGGAGAAAGCACGAGCATTGTCTGTAGCGGAAATAATGGACCTTGAATTATGGTCGAGTCGAAAACCTCGAACAAAAGTGTTCCTTTCATTTAAAACCAGGATTTTATGTGGCCTTTCAAAAACAGATAAAATATGAACAATAAATGACCCTTAAAAGTGAAAGTTGCACACAATGATAGGCTATTGGCTTTCACTTCATAATTACAAAGGAAACAAAGAACAAGTTTGAACATGTGTGGAGTGTGCTCCCTTTTTTCTTGCCAAGTTGACAAAATATGAGTACTGCAGTGAACTCTCCACAAAAACTTGTTTTATTTTTTCCAAGTTTTATCTTACCTGTCTACCTTTTAATTAAAAACCTCATGTAACACTGCAATAATTTATTTCCCACTTCTTCGTTTATCGCATCTTTTTCCTGCTTTCTCTTATTTTGTAGGCATGAATTCACATGTCTTTTAGAAAATTCACAATTTTTTTTCATTATCTATCGTCACGTTCTTCATTGCAAAAATGATGAGCATGTGATGAAGACCAGAAAACGACCGGATATGCATACACTCATCCGCCCATCTTCTACCATGAGCATCATAAAATGGAAGAGTGCTAGCTTTCTCTTTCACGCGTCAAAACTCTTCTTTCTCTTCATATCTCAGTGTCGACGAGGGTCGTCGCGCCGTAAAGTCTACCCTGCTTGCCCCACTCATCCTAAAGCAGCTATATATTTTTTTGGAGAAAACAAGTGAAAGCAGAACTCGCTCCTAGAGCGTCTGCCGTATACTATTAAAGAAAAATGACAATATTTAGGATAGAATTAATAGCTGGGTGAAAGCTCTGCAGCTCGCCTCAAAGAGGAGAAAGTAGAAAGAGAATATTATATTCGTGTCAAGTGCCCTCCTTCACAGCTCTCTCTTTTTTAGACATATAGTGTTCGCGTGTTCACGCAAGCATACAAGTAAGAACACTAGAGGAAAAATATTATGCTGCGGCTATTGGCACAGTGTCGAAGATGAAAGCGCTGCTGATCACATAATATATTTATAAGTGGTTATCAGACATCTATATAGTATTCCGCAGCGTATATGAGTATCAGTGACATTATCAATGTTCTCATTTATTATTATTCAACACCATGTACTACAACATCTCGGCCGCGTCGTAAACACAGAGACAGGAGAAAGCATAAAAGAAAGCCTCTTCCTTTCAGCTCTATACCGTAATGCAATATTCTCTCTAAGGCTCCCCACAAGATCAATTATTATGATCGCTCACTGGACTGGAAAGTGAAATGCAGTATCATCGCATCCTCTTATGGGGCCGCCCATACATGATGCTCCCTCAAATTATTATGCGAGATGATTCAAAAAATGCCAGAGAAAGTAAAAATATACAGCCGAAAAGTATGCGCAAACAAGATTGGCAATATGCATTTGTGCTCTCTCCACTAAATGCAAACATAAACAGATAGAAAAAGGGATGAAGGCGGATATCTTTACAAAAAATCTATTTTTATATTTTTTGCACTTTCTCGCTCCATGTGTAAATGTCATCTCGGCGATTTCCCACACACAAAAAATTATGCAAACTGCTTTTTTTCTGCGGGATTTAGAAAATGCGTTTTTTATTGTATATCCCGCCACGCCATTATATTCCTCATAATATGTGAACGTGGTATTGGAGTTCCAGCTCATTTAGCACGACCACAGGTGGAAACAGGAAACCATATACATGTCCAGCTTTTCTTTTCTGTTATCATCTAATGATTCCCATCCACTACTGTTGCTTCTTTCCCCACTTTCCCCGCTTTCTCTCGCAATACACATGTTTCTCTGTTTTGCATTCTCATCATCATAACAACCAACCACACTATAAAACGGAGAGCCAACTTTTTCTCTGGTTTGCTTTCTCCTTTGAGTTGTCGTCGTGCTCAAATGTCACGAGAAAACATGCACAGTTGCCCTCGAAAGAAGAGAAAGCTTTCCTCTTTTCGGCGAAGGATAGACAACGATTGTGAGGGGAAAGTAGTGAGAACAGTGAACAACACTCTGTTCACTTCCCCTCTATTTTCCCTCTCCCTTTCTCTCCGTCTCTCCTGTACATCGACTTGTGTATATGGGAGCAGATAATATTTATTTTATTATAAGAAGACAAGCACAACGAGCGCTTCTTCTTCTGTCTTCTGCTCTGATGAACACTGCACAAAATATCTAGTTCTTAGGTTCCTACACGAGTGTATTCTGCGATGGGATTGTGTGTGTGGTGGATTGGATAGTGCACCGTCATGTCTGGTCTGCCTTGTTG
The DNA here is from genome assembly GCA_034700605.1 of Willowsia nigromaculata. Taxonomy (NCBI): domain Eukaryota; kingdom Metazoa; phylum Arthropoda; class Collembola; order Entomobryomorpha; family Entomobryidae; genus Willowsia; species Willowsia nigromaculata. The sequence continues at coordinate 50,149 of JAQIXX010000403.1, read as the reverse complement.
TGCGCTGCATGCCAACAGCACACGAAATCTATCTGGGAGAAAGCAGCGCTACGTATTAGTCATGCCGCCAAAAAGAAAGTGGCAAGTAGTATAGTGAATAAGCACTAGTGCTTGCCTACTTATTAGTCTTCCAACTAGCAAAACTCTCTCCTCAAAAGGTGTACATAAACGAAATAATAGAACAGTTTGTTCGCTCGGCTCAGCAAGAACTTTGAGCTCGCTGTAGCAACTTGGCTAAATACTAATCCCTTTAATATTCACAAGTCATGTGTCCAAACTTATCAAACTCGTTTTTTTGCAAATTTTAAACTAAAAATAATCTGAGGATGTAGGTGATCCGTACAATCCGTTCAAAATTTTAAAATAAAACAGTTATAATTATTTTTAATTGTTTCAGACCAGCGAACTTGATGCTGTGATAACTACGAAGGCTTAACTGAAGCAAAGGAGAAGCCTGTTTTTCATCGCTCTTGGCACTAGTCATGCTTCTCTTTTTTAGCCCCTACTTTCTCCTTTCTTCTTTCTCCAATCCAGCAGACAAAAGTGAGGAACAAGAGAGGAGAGAAGGAGGACGGAAGTTCTACAGCGTATTACACTTTCACTCTGGGCATGCATGGCTGGTAAGGTAATAGGTTGCAGAAGCCGTGCTCAGCAGTGCTGGCAGCGGCGGCGGTGAGATTGTAAATGCGGAATTATAACTATGAGTTGTATACGGGAAGTTATATGGCACGTAATATATTAAGTTAATATAGAAACGATAGCTATAGCAACAACCCAGCAGCAGAGAAGGAAGACGTGCCACAGCGAACAAAGATACAAACATCATATGCAGCAGAGCAGTGTAAGCAGACAGGGAACGAACGCGAGCTACAAAAATTGAGCCCTTTTCTCTCCAACTTTCTCTCCACTAGCTCTGCATACATACTCCTAGTATGGCCATGATGATAGGGAAAATCCGAGTAATGGGTTTGTTATAAAGGCGGAAAATAAATATAGCGAGAATGTTCCTCTCTACGACTCTACTACTGCCTCTCTATAGTCTTTTATTCGACCATTCCCGTTTCTCCTTCTAATTCTCTCCTCAACAGCGTTATGCGGCCAATTCCTGTAGTCCGGTGAGGAATATCCTAAAGCAGGGTTTGGTATCTGCACTTTGTGCACAAAACAATATCAAATTTTGTGAGTAAACTCTTTCATAACTTGGTAAATCGTTGCATAGGAGTATGCCATTTTCCAGAAGACAACAAACTGCTAGAAAATTGGTGGCAAAGGTTCCTCAATGATTAAAACAATTAAGTCTACGCAAGAATAACAGTTAAACACCACAGTTCTTGAATTTTAATATCTGAAAACGTCGTCTCGTGTAAAACAGGAGTTTGAAAATATGAGGCGACTCCAAAATGCAAATAATGTGTGAAAAGAGTCTTAAAAAGAGTAGGCACGTTTCGTCCTATAGCCTCAAACGCTTATGACAATTGGCTGCGCAAAATGTGTTTCTGGTTAGTATGGAGAACTTCTGAATATCAAGTCTTCTATCTCGTGCTTTCACTCTTTCCCTCTTGCCTCCATTCTCCGCTGTTTTGAAAGCTCCCAATTCTCTTGCTTAACGTCAGTTTCACTCTGTCCTCCAGCTCCGCAGCACACGCGTCAAATATCTTCCTGGTCGTCGTATCGTTGTCCCTAGCAAACACATCTTCATCCAGTCTCTTCCGACTTGGAATATATTTTTAAGACAAAGAAGTCGTGATTCGTGTGTTTTGTGTTCATTGGTGCAATCACAAGAAAGAAAGTGCAGACAATGCCACTTTTCAAAAGTGTGTTGGTTCACCAAGCACACAATACTCTTCTCATCTTACCGATCATTTGCAAACGAAAAAACAAAGTTCCGGAAATTGTTGACATTGCAATGTTAACGTTAATTGCTTAAAAGTTCGCCGGTAAATACTAAATTAGAGTAAATTATGATAAGCCACTAATTTCATGATCACGAGATCCATCCTCTAAAATGTCTTCTCGATTAACTTGTTGCAAAGTTTTCGAAGACGAATTCCCTTTGAAGATTTGCTTTATACGCTGGAGAGTATTCGGCGATATTTTCTCGACTGAGGGATAACCTAATACTTTGATTCATATCGATCGAAGTGAATGTGAATGACGAATAAGTAATAGCCGAAACATTGCGGTTTTTGACACAGGTCCGGTTGAGATGCAGAAAACGAGGAGAAAGCAATATAAATAGAGCACAAGAGAAACTATTCACATCGCATGCATCTTTTTTACACGAGAGTTTCCCCGTCAATAGGTGAAAGCCGTACTGGAGTTAAGTTTTAAGTTGTAGTTTTATGCGCTTATCTATCTCTTTGATGTAAAAAGAGAGAAAGAATATCACAAAACATATCTTGAAAAGTAAGCGAGAGAAAACTTTTTTCGCTGCGTTTTTTTGACAAAAGTCGTTAAACAAATTTCATCATTTTCTGCTAAAATTTGAAACAGGGTTTTACCGAAAAACGATGCATCTTTTGTGTGGGAAAATGTAGTAGGGCACTACAAGGTTGCTATAGTTTTTTGTGGTGTGCAATATTCAAGAATATTTTTTACTTTCGTATCATCAATTCCAGCTCCAATTCCAGAAGAATCAGGAGCAGCAGTGCGGAGAGACAGCAGCAAGTTGCTAGTTGATGTTTTTCGGTAGCACACCGCAACAGAAACATTGGTGGAAAATGAGGATGATGACAGAAGAGAAGGAAAATCGATTAGAGTGCACACACTAGTGCACCGTCTTGTGCCTATTTTTGGGTTTCTTCGAGGGAGAGGGAAAATTGCTTGAAAGAAAGTTGTAAAAGAAGAAAAGAAAGGAAGTAAAGAGGTAAGTGTTTTGTCAGTCTTGTCACTTGTCATCCATTCCTTCTTTTGCAAGGCATACATTTTTCACGGCTAAACATGCAAACAAAAATACAAAAATTAAGACAAAAATTTTCCCAAAATATTCCCTTTATATGCTCACTTTATGCTTTAAATTGATCCATTTTAAAAGTGTGATTGAGAATTTTAGAGGGAAAAATAAAAACTTATTTCCCCTTTCTTGGTTCAGGGAAAGTGTGCATCTGAGGTATGCTATATTACAGCGCTTTCTCTTTCCCTTTCCCGAACAACGACATGAACATGCACAAGTATAGTGACACGAAAGGGGGTTTAGCGGTGGAAACACTTTCCCCATAAAAGTTGAAAGCAGCGGATGTACATAAATAAATGTGTTTAGTTCAGAGCTATGTGTTATAAGTTAAGCTCATTCCGTGTTGTACTTTCCCCATATAAAATGATCACAAATAAGAGGAATAAAACAAACAAAACTTTCTTTTTTATTAGGCCACGAAAACGTATGGTAATAAAATTATTATTTGGGAATGTCTTCCTTGGTGTTGTAAAATTTGACAAATAACCACCGCCGGCTGTTTACTACTTGCCATTGGAGTCTGAACAGCGCTTCCGGCCGATCTCAGATAAAGATGTCATTCATGAAACACAGGAGAAAAGTAATGCGATATGTTGACGTTCTACGAAGCTGTTTAAGTTGTAAAGTAGGTCAATTGAACTTTTTAATTAAGATCGGAAGTCTTCAGAGACATAATGGGCTACCATTTTTCTACCTTACATTGGACAAGCGAACAAGATGAGATCAATGAATAATAAAAGGTTAAGAATCGCTAAGCATTTCTTTTGGAGCAATACAACTTTTCCTGAAGCTTCATAGAGATTTCTGAGACCCATGATGTATGCAATAAAAATGTGAAAATTCTCTCTTTCACTGGAATGCCTTTGAAAGACAAAAGGAGGCACGGCTTGTTTCACAGTTTATTAATGGCGCTTCCTTCCTCCTTAATAAAAATATTTTTGGGGCATCTTCAACCAACCGTCGAACCAAAGTTAATCTACTTGGTATGGTCTTTTTCTCGGAGAGAAAGCTTTATTTGATAGCATCGGTAGCAAAAATGCTCCAGCTTTCTCTACTTTCTCTTTATTTTCTCTCTGTATACTCCGTCACCATTTTATTCAGGGAAAGTTTATGTAAGTTAAATTTTGTAGATGTGAGGTCGTTCAGAGTCATGGCTCAAAGATACTTATACACTTTTAATGACAATTTTCTCCGGTGGAATTCTCCTGAGGGAAACAGGTGACTTGACATGATGACTTTCTCTCCAGAAAATATCCACACGGTTGGCGAGTCAAAGGGAAAGACAAAAGGCGACAACCCTGATATTTTCCTCTTTTCTTTCTCCACTTTCTCTCCATTATTCCCATTTTTTAGTCAAAACAAATGGTCACATAAGGATTTCCAGTCCATTGACTTTGGGTCAGTTACCATTATTATTATTGTAGTTCGCTCCCTCCAACTATGTATAAATATTGGAGTAGGAGAAAGCAAGATGTGTGTACAAGTTGGGTGGCACATGCATACCAAGAAAAGGGGTATTCTCTCCTCAAGTGAAAGTAAAAGGAAGCGAAAGGTCATCATTTCTAGGAGCATTCAAGCAGCATACAACGTCCACGGAGGCATGCGGAGAATAAAAAGACAATGTTCAAAGAATTGACCAGAGTGAACGCTTTCTCCAACCTTCACTTCCCCAATATTTATGCTCATTCCTTCCTCATTTCTTCCATTCTGGATATTTTACCAACCCTGATCTATACAAATATCCTGAGAAAGCCATAAAAGATCTTTGTCTTGTCGTCGTAGGCATAACATACTATAAAATATTGTACTATCTAAAATTTATGTTTTATTTTATTTTTTCAAAAGAAGTCTCTCCATATTTTCCCTTTCTCTGTATCTCTTTCCAATACTTTCTCATGCCTAATGCCTCAGCTATTAATATTCTATTCAATGGGAGCAGAGAGTGACCACGACCACTACTCTACACCATGTGGTGCGACACTTTCACTTTTTTATTACCATATTAAAATCCGAAGCTTTCACAGAAAAAGAAAGTCCACATATTTATTTTAAAGTGAAAGTGTAAAAAAGAGACACAAACATACAGTCCATTATTATCATGGCAATGTGTGTCCCTATTTTATTGAGTTTTTTTATATTCCTTCTGTCCTCCACGAGCATTATCTGTACACGTTTATTTTACGGTACGTGACCTAAAATGGGAACGCCTTCTCAATAAAATACAATTTGATGATGTTTCGTTTTCCCCTCCTCAACCCAAGGTTTATCAACCTTTCTCCACAGCTTTCACTTTGGACAAGCAGCATATTCTTTTTCTATACTTGCTTTTTAAACAAAATTTATGACCAGACTTGAGAGTTGAGAGAGGAGAAGACTATCTGTTCTTCCCTTTTTAAAATGCAATATCTCTGGATAGACTAAGGATGCAGGAAATTGGGGAAATCATTGGAAACATGCTGATACACAATCTTTATTTCTTTTTAAGAGAAAATTATATGTTTGTAGAGAGAAAGTGTAGTTTATTATTTTCCAGAAAAAAGGCAATTTTATTGGTGAGGATGATGATGATTGAGTTTTTAGGGTCGTCGCTATTTGCTTTCCTCGGTCGTATATTAGCAAGCATGAAAGGCAAGTATGGAGGTATTAGTGCTTTTCTAAATGCATGTCAAGACTAAATGATATCATGTGTTTACTTGTAATGGCCGCGTAATTTTGTAGATGCATATTATGAGGAAATGGAATCACAGATGAAACATTTATCACTGCAAAGGAAACAGGGGAAAGTGAAGGAATATTTTGTACTCTTACAGTTTTGTAGTGAAGAGATGGGAGAAAGCTTGCGCAATACAGATGGGTTGTTATTGAGAAAAAAAAGCAATTTATTTTGGCTTAGAAGATGAAGAAGCAGAGGGGAAATAACAAGACTTTTCAGTTCTCTATTTACATTCGGCTCTACCGAATTTCCGCAAACTTTGTCCGCATCCAATAATTAGAAAAATTTTCAACCAAGACTCAACAACTTTGAGCAAAGGTTCTCTCGAAAGAGGGGACCAAAATATCTGTCACATAATTATATTTTTTAACCCTGCCTAATTGCTGCCAGTAATCATGCTCAATTTTTTTATCCACGAAAAATTCCGCCTGTCCTACAGTTTCCAGGAGTACGAGGTACAATTCGGAAAGTCACAAGATGTTATTCATCGTAAGAAGATCTTACGCTTTAGTAAGTGGCAATTTGCAGAGAAAATTCACTGTTCGTTTGTTACGTTGATGGCAACCTTTTTTGAGCATGTACCGGTAATAAGTTTTCCCGTTTGTTAAGAAGATTTCTTCTTATCAAAATAAAACTTTCTCTAGCATTTATAATAATAGGGAATGATAATGTAACTTTACATGCATAATTATGGTATGTGAATATATGCAAATATGTATGTGGACAGTAAAGTATCAAGATATTTTGTCTTTCGCTCTTTCGCGTTCTCTAACTTTCTCCGGTAAAAGTAGTAAAATGAGGAAGTCGAGGAGGAACTGACTTCGGCTGACAAAAAAGGCATTGTGTGGAGGAGATAAAAAATTCTCTTTCTGCTTTATCTACGTTGAAACGGTAAAGATTACTCGTGATGATTATGATGATATCCTAATTTCATTTTTCTTCCTTTCTAACCACGTATCTTTCTATATTGAATATTTCATGCTTAATATTGAATAATCTGATCATATCGGAACCCACACACGAGGTTAGGGTCGGACAATTTAATTCCTAGAAATAAAATTATCCAAGTTTTCATACTTAAAAAATCGAAATGTCTACAATGTGAACTCTACAATCCAATTATTTGTTAGCTAAATGAAAATCTCTACACGGTGGACTGACAAAAGTACAAAAATTCCAAAACGGAACATAGGAATATTTAAGGCGACTGCTCTGTCATGATAGACAGATAGAAAGTGAAGGAATGTGCGAGTCAAATAAAAGCACTAGTAAAATGCCCACTTTTTCATATCTATGCCCACAAATATGGAACCATGCAAAAATATAGACACATATAGTGCGAAATAAAATGAGAAAAAGTTGATATATTAGGAAGATAAAAATCCAGCGCACTCCGTCCATTAAAAAACAAATATTATGAAAATGCGAGAAGGAGAAACAATGGATGGTTTTACTCTCGCTGATGCACAATACATCGTCATCGTGAGTAGCATTTTCCCTCGTCTAATCTCTTCATTTTACTATTGTGTTGCCATGTAAACTGAATAAAACACGTGAAGCTAAAGAGAGAAGGGGAAATAATGTATGTAGTCGCTTTTCTCCATTCATCGTAGAACAGGAGCAGAGAGATAAGCCTGTTAGCTCTGATGTGAAATGAGACGAGAGAGAGAAAAAGGACGAATGCGAGAGAAAGCGAGAAAGATAGATGGAGAGAAAAAGGAAAACATGATGTCAGAAAACGTAATTTAGCAATCTCTCTCTTTTTCTGATGCCATGTATCTTTCGACATTGCTTGTGTGTAGGTTATGTAGCTACTAAAAACAACAATAGGTTACATCACTACGGAGGCGCAAAACTACATCAGGTCATCAGTATGATCATCGTCATCAGCAAGATGGGAAGAGCAGAGCTTGGTATTTACCAACAATGCAAAATTATAGTCTATTATAATCCGTAAATAAGGGGAAAGTTATGTAAGTGAAAGCATTTCTGTGAGTGCGATTCGCTTTCTCTAGTGGATGCTGAATTTTCCATTTCAATCTACCAAGAAGTGCTTTCACTTCCAGGTCGACCTCGTCATATCTTATATTTTATTCAGCTGAAATTATCTACTACAAGTGTACACCACGAACCGCTTTTCCAAACAATCTAAACAATTTCTCTTTCTGAAGCTACTAAAAAATTCTCGAGGTTGATTTCTCTCAGTCTGTGTACAAAAAATGGATTTTGGGCTGAGGCGACCTAAGTAAATTTAGCAACTTCATGCGTTTTGGAATTTGCCAAACTGAAGCATCTACTTAACAATTGCTTTAAATTTTCAAAACTCGGAGAAAATTACTGTACCTATTAGTCTTTTGTAGTTGGTTCTCCATTTTGTTTGGTGAGGTCAACACATTTTTGTGATGTGAACCCGGACTGAACTGAGGATTTTCTGTGGAGAAAGAGGAACTTCCCAGGAAAACGAATGGGAATGAAGCCCCACTAATACTTATGCATATTTTATTCGGTCAGCGGGCGCACTCCAAATCGATTCTCCCGCTTTCTCCATAAACCTCTCTTATTTTCCCCTATTTACCCCACAACTCACTCGACCCATCTCCCTTTTTTCTCCCGATGTGTTCTACCTCTCTGAAAATTTACGAGGTCTTCCCTTTTCATATAATGTCTTCAATACTTACATGCATGATCAATCCTCTTTCCCTCTTCCTCCTCTCCATGTGCACACACGAAGAGTGAAAGAGGAGAAAGTGGAGAAAGCGAGATAGGAGGCACAAGGCATCGTGTTATTTCAGCTGCAACACAACTGCTCCTCTTCCCTTTTCCCTCCGCATAGAGAAACTGACAGATTGCGTGAATTGTGAATAAGCATGAGTGACTTATTCGTGTTAAGTGTTATGGAGCATACAATATTTTTTTCGCTTTCTCTCTCTCCCTGTCCTTTCCAGAGAAAGTCAGCATTGTCGAGTCAGCACAATGTTTTATCCTCTTGGATATCTACCCCATGTTTTTTAGACTTGATTATTGAGTGACCTTTTGGGAGCATACATTTCAGAAAATGACCCCAAAATAGCAGTTATTTGTACCGTGCAAAATACAAGCACATTATGGTGACCTCAAAAATATTTTAAACGTAATGTCTCCTCTGGGAAGAAATCTTAATTTCCGCACTGAGAAAGTGACAAAAGCGTTTCTACTACATTCCATAACCGTTAAGCTATTTGCATGTAATTGTAAAAAACGGAGAGATGAAAATTTGCATGGTTCATGATGCATGTGCAAGAAATAGGAGAGAGAATAGCTGAGCAAGTATTTCAACACGACATCGTACAGGTAATCCAATGTACTTTGTTTCGTTTATAAATCCACAGTGCCATGACTCAACCAAACACTTTCTCCGAACGGAAGCAGTTGTAATCATAAAACATGCAATTACAAAACTGCTATTACGCATTCCGGTCAACATTTTACCCTCGTAATAATATCTCGCATGCATGTATGCCTCTTACTACTCGGTAGACGGTAGATCGCATAACATCATATTTGATTCGCATGATGGTATTTGATATTCCACTCATTTTCTAATTCCAACGTGCGTCCCACTCATAAATTTTAAGCCAAGTATTCAAATAATATGGCTTGTTTTCCTTCGTGTATTCACTTGTAATGTTGTTGTTTGCATAAGTACATGTTGTCTTGCTGCTTATGACCTGTTACCTCACGTAATGGATACCAAGCATTACAAATGGATTGCGTGAACATAAAATGCTGAAAAAAATATTTAGCCAATTCAAATTTGAACCCATTACTTGTGTCTTTTCAACAAAACAATCAAGAAAAATTATTTGTGTAAACAACTTCAATTCTTTCATTAAAATAAATATTTGAATTTATGAAAACAAATTAATTTCAAATACTCAAAAAATATTGGCAACACTTTATTGAAACGTTACAACGATTGGTTATGTTATGTTCTCCATCGAGATGTGGAGATGATGTTGCGGCATGGTTGATCATGATTATGAAAGTTGAGCAATGCAAAGCTATTTTGCATTCCATTCGAAAATTAACTGGCAATCACGTAGTTTCTCTCTATGACTCATGTCATACAGCCCAACGGTAACTGGGCACATTCATTTCCTGGATTCATCATTTTCCCCAAAAACCTGACTCCAAAAACTTTTCTGCCTTTCACTCTGCTCCAGTTTTCTTTATTTCCCGGAAGAACTCGTTTCTATGAATAATACTCAGTTAGCGAAACAACAGCGAAAACAGAAACTCTATTACCCAAAACTTTTCGTTTATGCTTCTCTTTCACAATCCCTCCATGCATTCCAATCTTCATATCCACGAAACTCCTCAAATCAAAAACTTTCCCACTTTAAAATAAAACAAAACAGACTGTTAAAATATTTATGCTCCGAGCCACCTCTTCACTGGTCGTAAATCATTCTCTTCAAAATATGATACATTGCCTTTCAAAGAGGCAATTTTTTCGAGCAACTGACATCCCCAAAACCCCAACACAGAACTTCGTCATCATCAACTTGCCGTTGTCATCATCAGAAAATGCAGAGAAAACACCACAACAGATGAAAAGAAGCCAAGATTATGTTTTTCTAAGAGCACTTCATCCTTTTGTTCTTCCCATCTAAGCAGACATTTGTCTTCCCTTTTGTTTTACTTGGAATCACCCACTCCACCCACTCCTCTCCTGCCTTTCCACTTGCTACCCAATTTTTCAATGTTCCTCGCATAAAAGTACTCCGTTAGATTACTGGTACGCATTCGAACTTGGGGATATTATGAAGTACACAATATGTGCTGTATTCAATATTCGGTGAAGGAAGTACAAGGTGTCCCTCCTTACTTCATCCATTTCTTTACGGGCTGGGATACAATTGAACTATTTACGGTAAATCAAATAGTTCACACAGGACACGTCTTTCTCCGAAAGAAAACATTGAAATTGCTGTTAGTGGCAGGGTGCAAACTGTTACCATATTGTCTGCGTATTTTTTTCTCTCAGGAAGAGCCATAATCATTGCTTCTCTTTCTTTCCCCGTGTCTTGTTCGTCATGATGATGATCATGAAATATGTTTAGTATATTTTCGGATTTTCGAGTCAATCTCTCTCTTTCGTTTAGATATAGCTCTACAGATTCTCTTCGGGTTTCTCTCTATCTTCTGCTGAATTTTCGTTGAAATGAAGTGAACCCTGAAAAGCACATTGGAAAGCCGAGAGCGATAAAGTAAAGAGAGAAGAGATATCCACCAAATGCCATGTACTCCTTTTTTCTTTGTTTTTTTTCCGAGAGTGGAGGAGATACACGAAGTCTTGCAAGCTGTTGTAATATTGCATCATAATAAGCTGTAACAGAATGTACTTCTTGTCTCTGTAAATCTTGGAAACGTGTACACGGCAATTCTAGTTAATATCATGTTTTATTTTATAATCTTCCCAAAACAGAGAAATATTCTGGATGCGTTGGAATCACAGCTTGAGCCTTGCCACACATCACACAAAGATGGAAGATTATTGTCTTTTCTGTTTCGATGATGCACCAAATATTTCATGCTGTCTACCTATTCCTTCAGCTCAAGTTCAACCGTCTGCTTTAAAATACACCGACGTAGCAAAAATACTCTTTGGTTTTGTAGCCAGCGTTAGGAAATTGTATAATTTTTTGAAAGAAATGTGATGTGGCCTTGCATAGAAGTAAGGGAGCGTGTAGTAAACTTAATGTGGAGAAATGGTTGGCAGGATAGAGCGCGGAATGAGAAGAGCAGATGCAATGCATTAGATTATGTAATAGGGGTTTAGCCATGATAAGAGATGATAAGTAATGCATGACATGTTCTCGTGGTAGTAATAGGATAAGTCTTGAGAGTAGCCCGAAAAAGAGAGAGGGAAAGAGAATATTGATGTAATAATAATAAAGACGTGCGTGTGTGTGTGGAGAAAATTTAGAATGTTGGATTGAAGTCGGGAGTACGCGTTGCTACTTGTGCTCCATGAATATTATAGGTGGTGAGCTGCAGTACATTGCTGATGCATAACTGAGAAGAAATGTAGTGTGGAAAAGAGGAAAATTGTTGAGAAGTGAAGTGAGACGGGGAGAGGAGCCAAGAAAATAGAATGGAAGGTTGGGAGTGAGAAGGCACATGCCAAAATCAAAATATTACGCGGCCGATTGCACCGAAGATGAGAGAGAGAAAATTCCAAACACCTTTTCCAAATCTGTGAAAAGTTGAGAGTGAGGAGGAAGTTGGGTCTGAAGTGGCCGCGTCGATTTTTCCGCACACTTGACAAAATCTCTCGACAAACATGTTCTTCTTATGGGGTCTCCTCATCTAGAAGCGTGGTATTTATGGCGTCGTATGGAAAATGCGACATCAAGCCGTAAATACGACTGCACAAACACACGCTTGTTTACTGTTATTATTATTAGTATAGCCACTATAAATGTAATATATATTACAGATTATGTTAGCAGCATAAAAAAGCGTATTATATTCCCTACATGCATCACCAGAGTTTTAAACTTTAAGTCTGTTTGACTCTTAGATTTCAAAGCGTAGTAAAATGTGGAAGACTGTGGTGGTAGCTGTGTGATGTGAGACTTGAAAGAGGAAAAACACTTGAATCGCACTTTCGGACCAGATCTTTTCTTTATTCAATACATGCTAAACGTCTACCATCAAGCTTTGCTGAGTGGCTTACAAACTCACAAGTATCTTATACCTATATATTATGATTATTACAAGTATTCATTTTATTGATCTGTTCTAATGCCACAAGAGTTAAGAGACATTCTAAAAACCTTGCACTTGAAGTAAGACCAGAGTTTGGTATCGGAGGAAATTATCGGAATTAAATTTTTAATCGAATATGTCAACTTGGAGGTAATTCAAATATCGCAAAATGACAAATGATAATACTCTCCATCCACTTCCGGTTCACATTATAATTTTGGTTCAGGGATAATTTTGCGTCCTTCTTGTAATAATAACACCTGTGAATTTTGCAATCCAAAATGCAATCAGTAGGAACTCACAAATTCTCTTAATGTCAGCCTTGACGTTAGTGAAGCAAAGAGGGAAAATGTAAGTTCACGCTAAGAAATACAAGCACACATTCATCGCTACTATCACTGGTATTTAGTAGTTTCTAATATCTGGTATTTATCGTTCACTCATTGAAATGTATTTTAAATGTCCCAATTAATTCACTACTCTGATTAAAAAAGCAAACCACACTTGAATGATTTTAAGAAAAGAATTAGTATGGTACGATGTAAGTTTCGCGACTCTCCGTTTCTGTACGAGTCTACTTTCTTCAATTTTTATTCTGTTTTATACTTTCCTCTTTACTATTTCCCACTTTTGACAAAACTCTCCCAAGGGGAAAATGCATGGTTGAATGACTTTTAGTTGTACACAGGAAAAAAATATTTTTGTACAGAGAGAAAGGCGAAAGCAGGGAAAAGAAAGTTGACTATTCAAAAGTTTCGTAATAGTTTGTTTTGCCCAATAAGAGTGACTAACAGTCACTCAAGAACTAACAAACTGAAACTTTCCTTTCCCCAACATTTTCCCTACAAAGTTGAATGCATGCACGGAGCAATAAAAATATCCACAAACAAAAAATCAACAAAACAAGAAAGTACGAAGTAACGAGCGAAAAAAGGAGAGGAAATAATGATGAAAAGGCAGTAAAGGTAGAATCGCAAATTTTTTGATGCTCCCGTGTTTATTTGTGCATTGTGCATGCACTAATGGCTTTAAAATTTTCACAGAGCAAAAAGAAAGAGGTAACCAGGTTGTTACGAAAGCGCAAATTTCCAAGCTCACTCCTCGCAACAAAGTTTTCTGAGATAAAAACATAAAGATGTCGACGGATTGACGGTTCCTCCACTACATATTTGTAAGCTTGAAAAGGTTTGAAATTTCATGAACTTCCCATACGTTTTTCAAAAATATTTGAACTTTATTTAGTTACAAATATTAGTTGCATAATATCTGTACACATGATGGAATATTCCGATATTCCCATTGAAAATGATGTAAAAGTGGAAGAAATATATGGTAATATTCGTTGCAACCTGTCATGATACCCTACGTTTCCCTATCATCTCAGCCATCAATATTCATTCCAACTTGATGGAAGAGAAGAGTCAGTAGTATGTATGCATATTGTAATTCAATTTAGTTCGCGGCTGTTGTTTAATGTTGCGTTTGTAAGGCTTCACCCACCACCAAGAGCACATGTCGTTTTCACAGAATAGCCGATCCAATCTCTTTTCACTGTTCATTAGACAAAATATTGGAGATTTTTTATCGACTTTTTTTGAATTTACTTATTCAAGAGACTTGCGAGTAATATGGTTTTCATCAGACTTCCATGGAACCTCAGATCTCGGCGAATGCTCTCTTTGAGAGGCTTAACCAAGAGAATATTACTCGCCCATCTCGCATTGCCCTAGAGAGCTATTCCTTCAAAAAAAGTATTTTTTAGTACCAATATTTGGCTTTAATGCCTCCCCACACTAAACTAGCTTGTCCTTACACAAGCAATGTTAAAACACTTGCAAGGAATAGATTTACCTGCAAACTTACACACGATCGTCATACGCTGCAATGATTATGTAAGTTGTTCTTGGCTTGGCCTTTCGTCTATCGACTTGTCATACATGAGCACCAGCTTTTTCTACGCTCAACAGAATCTCCCACTGTTGAGCACATACCTTCCTCACATCTCTGGCTCCTTACTCGCTTTGGTGTCTACTCCGCTGCTGCTGGTGGTGTGATAATAATGAGAAAATGAATACAAAGCAGAAGAAAATACTCTCTGAATTAAGCACTATCACAACAGCCATATATACTCCACATTGGGCAGAGTATAGTTTCAAAGGGTGACGAAGATGAAGACTTGTACAAAATATTTACAAAGCTTGGATACACACAAATGGTGCGGAGAACACAAAGCGAAACTATTTTTCAGATAGTTTTTGGTGTGAGCTGAAGTCTAAATAGTATGCTATCATGGTCATCATCATAAAAGCAAGTTGAGCTGAATGTAAAGCGTTGAGTATATGCGAGCATGTTCTATGTTCTATCGTGTGTATGGATAGAAATTGTAATTTTCAAGGCTTTACCTCTTATTTTCCCTTTTCATATCCTAAAATGCAATGTTCAATGTTCAATGCAATGTTGTTGTTTTTCCTTTAGTGCGCTAATGAAATGCAAACTTGCCAACTGTTAGTTTCAGTTTACTCGTCGACTACGTACTACCACTACGTGTCTGTCTATGTGTACGAGTAAGTCGTGTGGTGTTCTTATCGTCTCACAAAATTTATTATTATTTTTCTAAGCATCGAGGTGTCGTACTCTTTTGTTCATACATTTTGTTAGACCTCTGCTACTTCTCATGCTTCTCCTATTCATCTAACCTTTTGTTAGTCTCTCTTTGCAAAGTAACAAGTTTAAATAATTCATGTGTACAAAAAGAGAAGCAAATTTCTGGTCATAAATTTTACTCCGCTAAGGAGGCTCAGGTGTTTCAAATACATTATTGTTATTAGTAGCGGGGGTTTCCTCCAAGCAAATTCAGATTCACATTGCTGAGCTGTTTGCGCTTGTGCAAATTTAAATATTTCCGTTTTTACACACAATAGGGATATCGTTTTTAAATATTTGCACCGATAATTTATATCCGGTTTTTTATATTAAAACGAAAGGATCTGTCAACTAGCATGAGTGTATCATCTACCTGTATCCAAACCCATGCCAATCATCTTCAATATTTTTTGCGCGAGAAAGTATAAAACGGTTTGCGTTTTTACTGAAAAGTTTCGGGAACCTGAGGTAGGGAGTGTGGATATTGAACAGCATTCGTTTCTGATGAATTGGTAGATTCGTAGCTACTTTGTAGTTCTATTTGCACAGTTTTTTGAACCGGTGAAAAAAACAAAGTTTTAAGTGGGTCCGGGAAAATGGGCTCTCTAGAAATGCAAATATTTACTTTTTGTGAATATCGGATCGATACGTTTGAATGGATGTAAATGCTGGAAAGATGAATCGAAGGAAAGTGTGGAGGAATGAAATCAAACTGAAATAAAGACTTCGTGGAATCGTCAGAATTCTTGAGTGTTTCTATAATATTTAATTATTTATACTAAATTATTCTGCTGTGCAGTGATTTTGTGTGTGTGGAAAGTAGGAAGCCAAAGTAAATAAAAACAAAGTGAGTTCACAAAAGAGAGGAAATCGAGAAGATAAATGCTCAAGTCGTAAGTACAACAGTAAATATATTTTTGGCCGATTGACTGCGTACAATTTAATTTGCAAAGGGGAAGAAGAAAATTGGTGGAACTAATGCATATAGTACTTTGTTGGCAATACAGTAATAATTAGATTATAAGCAGAACCACTTGATGTATTATTTGTACCGGTGTAGTTACGGTTAATTTAGAAGAGTAATATTTTGGGAAGTTGAGAACAACTTATTTATTTGCAGAATGGGAACAAAGCAGAAACGGTTCTCTCTTCTGACTTTGTCGAGAGTTTGTGTGGAAAAACGGCAATAAATTTTTCTGCACGTTTGGTGGCAACGCGTTTTATATGACAGAATATATTGCTGTGTTGTTTAGAATATGTAAAACATAAAAAGGATTTAATGTACGCATAAGCAGGTAATTTGTGTATATTCTGGTGTGGGGGAATGGCAAGCAAATAAAATTTATTTTATTTGCACTTTCTACACGACCGCTGCCACCGGCAGTAAAATAATTAGCAGGAAATACAAGTACATAATACATTTCGGGTTGAACGACAAATTAAATATGCTCAGGTTTTGCATTCAGATTCATGCTGCCTGCAAAGAGCCAAAGTTACCTATCTCTGGTTAGAGTTTCCAAGCTTTGCTGACGTGCATTTCTGTAAAAAAAAATTTGCTACAAAGCTTTGTTAGTTTTTTGATGATGAAAGAAGAGTTTTGAGTGAGGAGCGAGTAAAGTGGAAAAATGTGTTGAGCAGGAGATTTAGTGCTGTCAGAAGGTTTTTGAAATGGCGAGAAGAGAGATGAAGAGATGATGTAATTTGACGAGTGTTTATTTTCGTGGATATTATATATCCATGTGGTAATGGGAAGCGTGTGGGTGTTACACTTTTGGAATTATATGGGAAGAGTTGGAAATTCTTAGAAGCTTCCCGAGCGAAATTCTATAGCCTGGCTTGACGGTACAAACACAGAACACAAATGCATTCAGCCACCAAGTCAAAACTGGTTACATTTTGTGTGATTTGATGAATGTTTCGTTCTTAATGTGGAAACAAACTGACATCATCGTACAAAATAGTTACTCTGTTGCTTCTTCAAATCTGTCTGTAATATATGCTCTGGGACACCATTGTTTTTTAAATGCAACTAATTTACTCATTTTTCTTACTTTTAATTAGCCCTCGCTGCAGTCTCTAATTATTGCAATCAATTCATGCCATATTTGCAAAATCTATAGGCAAAATTGCACATAATGCAAATGTGACTCATTGGTTTTGACGCAAGTGTTAGAATCCAAAATAATACACTCGGTTGTCACGGAGATGAAAAACCCTCATGATAATATTTTCTGTCTGAACTGAAGTATATTTTTGGAGGGAGTTGGAACGTTGGAAGTGCTTTCTCTGATACTTCATTTTCTGCTTCTAAAATTGAAAAATGAAAAAGTAAAGTTATCGGTCTTTGGTGTATTGACAAGGCAGAAAAAAGTTCTACTTTTTTTACTCATCTGCTTTTACTCACTGAGTCGTTGTATTGTTTGCACGTTTCATCATCCGGTTGATCCTCGTGAGCTCAGAAAACCCTTGCAAGAAAATCCAGTTTTTTTATCGACATTCAGGGTTGCAGAAATGTTTCGTTTCCAAAAATCACTTGTTATTTCATTTCAAAATCCGACTATACTCTCATGAATGCTTGTATTTTGAAGCGCTTCCGAATTCCATCCACTTTTTTTAAGAAAATTTTTCGTAACCTTGACTGCAACTTCATCACCAAAAGCAAACATAAACGAATTTCTTCCCACTTTTCTCATACTTCTTGTTCTTCTTTCCTTCCTGGAAGAGAAAATTCGTTTAAAGTGGCAAGTGTCGATTTCGCAACGAGAGAGAGAGAAAGTGAGTAAAAGTTCGACGTGTTGCAACTTTCTCTTTTTATCTCAGACAGAGACTCTCACAAGAGGAGAAAGAACACGACATCGCACCAAACCCACCAACAAAAGGGATAAGGATAATAATCCTGACAACGGGAGAAGGAAGTTGAGTAAAAAAGGAAGAAGATAGGAGCGCGAGAAAAAGAGCAAAAAATGGGAAAGGAAGAGATAGATAGATGGAAAGAGATAAAGTGAGAATGAATACTGCTCTGGAGAGAGAAAAAAATTGTTCCGTTTTATATTTTCTCTCGATATCTTCCAACCCATCGTTTTAAATGTACCGGGTATTCTCCAAATTTAGGACCAGTTTTTATTCCAAAAGTTGTAAAAGATTTGTTACCCGTCATTTCAAGAGTAGATTGGATTCAAGAAAATGCGGTTTTTTTCACGTTTCCAGGCTCAAATGCTTCCCATATCTTCAATTTTTTAAGCTCCCACTATTATTTCATCATAGCTGCTCATAAACATAAGTTGAATTGATGATCCTCGTCTGTTCTGAATGCGTGGGAATGAAGGGAAATGTTGAGGCGTGTTCGAAAAAAAGTGTGTTCATTCAGACAAGTTGCAAATGAAATGGAAGCAAAAGAAAAAGTATTTTTCACTGTCATCAGCATTCTACTACCATTCATACTCTTCCATTTATCTTGGCTCGCCGTCAGCTTTCCGCCACTGCACTACATGCTTTCCAATATTTGGGAATGCTCAAGCGTTTAAAATTTCCATTGCGAATAGTACCAGGAATCCACAGTCTTTGTTCCTCCTAAATACTTTCATTTCATTTACAATAAGTTACTCAAATACTAATTTGTATCTGCTTTAAACATTCTCGTAAATAAACAGAAAATATGATACAATTCAATGTTGAGGGAAACAAGCCTATTTAGAATACACATTTGCTGTATATTTTGCATTTGCCAAAGATGTTACAGTGAAATGGAGTTGACTTCCTCAAAGCAAAAACGAGTAACGAATTTTATGTCACTTTTTAAATAAAATCAAGTTCAAGATCAATGCTAATGCCAGGGTTTGTGAATCTCTGATGCCAGATATGCCCGAAAACGCAGCTGCTACTGTTCTCCCCATTTTATCTTAATGTGTTTTCGTGATCTCTACCATTTCCTATAGGGCCATTTCTGTAGATAGTTGAGCGTGATTTTAAAAATATCTTTGTGAGTGTACTTCCATCTTGTGTAGCTCACTTCACGTGCCTCAGCAGTTGATACTCTCTGGCGATCGAGTAATATCTCCTTCTAAGCAAATTCATTAGGATATTTTTATGCAAGGTAAACCACTACTTCATACAAAAATCATCCATTTTTATGGCTACTAACTTTTTACAACCCTTTATTGCCATTTTATGCACTTCATGCGTCTATTCCTGCCGCTTCTATTACTATTCGGTAGATTATCGTAAAACAAATAATATGATCTAAACTATTTGGTCCTCCTACATTCAAAAATGAAAAGCTGGGAGTCGCCCTTCTTGCAATTTTAGATTCATCAGAGATACAAGCAAATTGGTGATCTCTACTCCCTCCCACACACGTGGTCACAAGGTTTCTCGAAACAATCCCTCACTTCCTTCTCATTATTCACTTGCATTTATTTATGAACTTAAAGGTCTTAAATTTTCATATGATGATCCCCTGAGCGTTGAGAGTCCCATTTTGGGATTTTGACGCGTGTAACCAGTCATTCTAGAGTATGGTTAAGATAATCATAGAATTTGGATGCGTGTTTGGTTGCGCTGAAGATGGGAAGAGGAAAGCAGCAAGAGATTTTATTCATTAGCAGAGATACAAGTCATACTGTGAAGACTGATGTTCACAATGTGCATATAAATCTCTCATTATTCAAATAAAATCTTCAAGCATAACGGTTCTCATCAATGTTAAGCTTGTGTAACGTTGTGTTCAAGAGTTCTTGTGTAAATAAAGGGGTATTTGAATAAATATTTGTGTTGTATGGGCGCTTGCGTTGCTTGAGAAACAACAGTGCTAATTTATCATCTCTCTCTTATCTCGCCCAATATATTACATCTGCTTTATGTCCAATTCAGATTGTGATTTCAAACTCGTTAGCACGACTGCGATGATTAGTGCTACGAGATTTATACATTTCGTGACCTCAGAAATAAAGATAAAATATTTTGCGTTCAACACTTTGCAATTTGTAGGTTTTCTTTATTCAAAATTTTATTCAATTTTTTGAACTATGCCATCATCCAATACTTCCCAAGACTCATCTGCTGTCAATTTTTACTATAAATTGTAGGTACATTATTTTATCATCGTTACAATTCATGGCATGGCTAAAAGATGAACAATTGTAGTTTGTATAATGATTAATGCCTCTAGTCACGAACAAGACGCTGCTACTCATTTTATGACCAAATTCATTAGCATTTTAGGAAGATCTACATCTAAAACGCAGCAAAATTATGTGAAAATTACTTTGGCTATGCGCCGCATTGGAATGAATCAGCCTAAACAGATAAATAGAAACACGAGCTTTGCCCGAGCGCTAATTACACAATACAAATTATTTCACAGCAAATTTTAACAATTTTATCCACACCGCCAATAGCTTAGTGGTTCATAAATTGAATTTCCTTCAAGCAGGAGGTTTAGCATCAGAATCAGAAAAGTTCAATGACTGCAGTTCAGTAATACCGGATTGAAATATATATTTAAAAAAACTCATACTACTTGCTTTAACAATTCATGAATTAAAAGAAAAATTATTTAAAATAAAAAGTTTACAATATTTGCTCAAAAGGCATTTGACGTAACATCTCATGTAGTCGGGATGATTTTAAAGCAGGCAGCAAGAGAGGATGAAAGAGAAAAGGCAGAGAATAGATTTCACGTTCTCCTTCGTTATGCTTTCTACCAGCTCTACTTTCCCCAGCTGCTCAATGGAAATGTGGAGTAAGCATGTTTTAAAATGAAGTCTGGAGAAAGGAGAAGACTACTTTCGCCATTCTTTTATTTTCCGCGTAGCCTTTTATTTTCTCTCGAACGTAGAAAAAATGTGTATCCAATTCTAATTTTTCTCCTTTTCTCCTCCACTCTTTCCCTTGGTCCATCGAGATGTAAAAAATTATAAAGACAAGACGACGAGGAAGAGAAAGCAGCTCTTTCTCTTTACCTTTCTCTCTCGTCTATTTCTTCTTTCACATGGCCACACACACAGAGCTCATTGTAATTCCATGTCATGAAATTCACTTCATTTTATTTTCAAAGCCTTTTCTCTCCTCTTCTATACGTAATAATAATAGTAATAAGTAATTCAACAGCTATATGCACTGCATGCATAGAAATTTCCTCGCTGAAACTGAATAGTCTGAAAAGCTACCACAAAATGTAGCCCTACTTTACCGAAAATTTCGAAACCAACTTTCTCCTCTCATTTTCTCCCTGCCCTTTGTTCGGAGATAGAGTGCCCAAGGCAAATTGCAGCGCTGGAATTTTCTAAGCAGTAGTACTTAAAACGAAAAAAGGCAGAGCTCTACTAGACTGCCTTTGAGTGAGCCGTATATACCACAGAAACCGCGCATTATTTTCAAACTCCCTTAGTTCATTCAACCTTTTTTTTAACTTGTCATCATCGGGGATCATGACAAGAAATTAAAAACCGGTAGCTAAATATTTTACCATTCCCTCAGCCTGGTGATAAGGGAATGTTCACATGTGACGTAATAATTATCTTGAAATTTTGGTGTTGCATGATACATTGGTACTCACATCTGACATTATGCTCAATTTCTTGAAATTACAAATTCTAAAATGATTCTGCTCGGACATTGTCATGTCATCTGTCTTTTTTACGTTCCTTCTCCTTTCCTAATTTGCATCCGAAATTCACCAAAGGACACATATGACCCCTCACTTTCCCATCTTTTTTTCTCCCCGCATGTATTAAAGACGAAAGAGAAAAGGGAAAGCAGGAGAAAAAAATTGTCGCCAATGTCGGAAACTGGGAGAGCCAACAAGACGGCGTACAATAGTCCGTTGTTCTGTTGACACAGACTGAATATATTAAACTGCTGCTGCTGCTATTGCTGAGGATTTACTGCTTTGCTCTCTGCACAGTAAAAAACTAATATTGCTTGAAAAAATAGGATAGAGGAATGCTAGCAAGCCAAAAGCCATGAAATGTCACATTCAATCACGAGAGGAAATAAGAAATGCGGACGAAGAAAAGAGACCTGAGTAGATTTGATGAAAAATAGTTGGACAAATGCGCTAAAAAACGGCGCGTTTTTATTAGATCTTCACAAAAGAGTCAGTCCCGAACCTCCAACCTCGCCATATTTGATCAGTGTCTCTTTCTTGACCTTTTGAATCCAACCACTGGTTTTCATTTCAACAAGACGATAAGCATTTCCATTTCAGTTGGGTTCAAGTTGTCCATGTCAAAGTACACAAATGGATGTACGCTAAGCTAACAAACCATTTCCTTCAACATGTATAGCCATAAGATGCACGTAGCTGAGCTTAGAGTGATCCTCAACTTGTTCCAATTGCACCAAATCTCCAAATACACAAGACAAGCATTTCGCTACACCAATTAAAGCCGTTACTACTAACCCTTTATTTCGCAATTAAACTTTACGATTATTATTATAGCAAGTAGAGTCAAAACCAAAATACTTTCTGTCCCTTTCCATGTTTACCAGTGCTTAGCACAACACACCATCTCTTCAAGAGAGACTGCAAAAATGAAACTTTAATTGCCCAGCTCTACCCTTTTTCCCACTTACGTGCCATCATTTTAAGTTATCTCTTTTTAAGTGGGCTATTTCAAAGGAAAGTATAAACTTCCATTTAAAAACTCACGCTTTAAAGCCATTTGTTGCAGTCTGTTTGAAGCACAAGTGAAAAACTTGATCATCATTACTGAGCGCGGTTTAAGACTTATCATTTATATTTTAAACGATTGGTTCGTTCTACTCCAAAAGACCGACCGGTCTTTCGATGCTTTAAAATTTGAAGGATGAAAAATGTTTAAAGGGATTAGTCTGCTTTTCGACCTGTCCACTATTTGATAAGAAGGCAGTAAGCATGGAACTTCGCTTTACTCGTTCCATTCGTCATGCTTGCCTGCATTCTGCATCTCGTTTTCGATGATGTTCCCGTTTTTGTGACTACTGGACTCGAAAGCTGCTGCTCGAAACTAATGTTGTTTCAGATGCTGCTCCCAAACGGCTTTGATCATGATTTCGTTCAAGTGAAGTATTTATGTTTTTAAAATGAGCTTTTCGTGTTAGAATCTCATTACCTTTTCGAGAGAGAGAGAGAAAAACAGTAGATTATTGTCTACAGGCACACATTTCTATTCTCCCGAATCCATTCAACATTTTGGGTTGTTCACATCTCATGTCTTGGAAAACTTCTGTGAATATGGAGCCACGTAAATCTGGGATGGACGGTTAGATATCCATTGCTGGATCTTCTCACAAACCGTGTGAATGCTCCCTTTTTAATGGGCTGGGAATAGCAAAGAGAGAAAGTGGCCGGAAGCACATATACGTAGCTTTAGTACTAGTAAATGCATAGATAGTTGATTAGAAAGATAGTGGATCAATTTAAACGTGCATTTCAACCTCTTGTCATTAAACTAAACATAATTTTAAATTTTCTACAATACTTCGAAATGCTTAATGATCATGTTTCCTTGCAACTCGAAAAAATATGCTAAATAAAATGCATACAATTCATTCCCGTTTCCCTGGAAAATCAAATACATTTGATCAGTACCTGCAAGTTTCATAGAATTTAATTTTGAGAGATTTACTATACGAACAAATGTTAAGGCAACGCTAAGAATAATGCCGCATGAAGAAAAATTATAGTTGTAGTTCTCCATTTAATTGTTGATCGTGTAATTAGAAGTTTAGTGGGAATGATGGATGACTCCCATTAAGCCCATTTTCTTCAACCATTCTTGTTCAAAGCTGGTGGAGTTATGAGAGGCAAGGGAGAACTCAGCCATTCTCCCTCTCTCCAAATTCCCTTACATAAATATACTCGACAGTAGTTAAGTTAAAAAGCTAAAAAGAAGTTAGTATTTTGAAATCGCCTAAAAACTTGAATTAAGTGTTTCTTATGATTTACATAAAGTAACTGTTTTATCATCAAAATATTTGTGCTGTAAATTGTTCCAAACACTCGCAAAGTTTTAGCCTGAGCTAGTAACTCCTCTGTCCCAACATGTTC
This sequence comes from Willowsia nigromaculata, assembly GCA_034700605.1. Lineage (NCBI taxonomy): Eukaryota > Metazoa > Arthropoda > Collembola > Entomobryomorpha > Entomobryidae > Willowsia > Willowsia nigromaculata. Next base: position 26,056 of record JAQIXX010000403.1, on the reverse strand, counting down.
AGAAGACATCGTTTTTATCACCAAATTCAAAATTGTTAAGCTTATCTGAGGAGCTTCACTTTTTGAAACATTTCTCCTTAAATCTTGAGCTTTTGAAAAGGAAAGGATGAGAAGTCATGGAACCAGTGAAGAGATAAGGTTCTCCAACTTTGAGTCTGTCTTTTTAGAATAACAAGTTGCTTCGAATGTTGGGCTTATCAGACGATAGAAAAACAAAAGGTGAATGAGTTCACAATATCAAAATCACCCACTTTTTATTATTCTGGGATAAAGAAAATATAGAAACTTCATCGCAGACTTTCTCCGCCGCTTTTTCGAGAGAGAGAAAAGTAGGATAAGAAGTCTTGGAAGAAAAACATTTTTCACCAAAATTTCGTAGACATTCTCTTTACCCAAATAATGAAGCCATTGACTTATCGTAGGCGCTCTTTTAAGAAGCGAGAGAAGTTCTCTGAAACCACCAATAAGTACCTATGTGTGTTTCTGAAGTATTATCAGAGCTTTCTCCAAATACCCTGGAAAAACTTTCTTTTGTTTTCACTACACATCTAGATTCTTATACTTTCTCTAGTTTAAATCCACCCAGTTTGAGCTTAAGAGGAGATCTGCAAAGTTGCCGCAGACACGCTAGCTCTTAATTTTACAGAGGAATAATGTCTGAGTATTTTCGGGTGTCTCAAAGGATTTCTTGTACTCATTTCCACTTTCTGGAGAAAGCAAAGAGAAAATAAAAACTGCATGACCAACTGACACATTAATCGCTTGTCGTGGAAAAGTACAGGGAGGAAAAATATAGAACGGATCATTCATCATCAATAATTGGCTTTAAACACGAGATTACTATATACACAAGGGGATGTACGGAAATGGAGTAAAAATCGATTCGAAGTATCAGGGCTTGGTAATTACCAAGTATGCACCATTACACCAGATTAAATATATTTTCTGGAGTTCTCACAATTCATTTCAAAGTATCACAATATTTTGCTGTAGTCAGGCCATTAGAGAGACTTATGCGTGCACCATCCCCATTTTATTTTCATTCATGTCATAAAACACAAGATTCAGAATTTAATTTACCCTCATTTTTCTTCATGTTCCGTATCTTAGAGAGATTATGGTTTCATTGTTCAATGCAAACTTAATTCACTAAAAAATTATTTTTATATTTTGCAGATGTGAACACAAAAGGTATCGTCAAATATGGTGAAAGTACCTTTTTCTAAAAATATTCAAGATACAGGAGCGACATCTATGCGTAATCTACAATCAATGAAATAAAAGTTTTTCAAAAACTTTATAATTTACGAATACTGCAAAAATTAATAAACCATTATGATGTCAAAGTTTTCTCGGAGATCGTTACAACTCTTCTTCCTTCGACCATTAACTTTTCCCACGCTTTGCTGACTTGGGAAGGCAAACGAAGGCAACAGAAGGCGTTTTAAAAATTCACAAGCGACTTTTGAAGACGACGAGGGTCCTTTGAAAATGCGGTGGCTTGGTTAGTAGCAGCCGTTCCACTTTGCTGAAGAGTTTTTTGAAGAAGGAAGTTCGTAGCACTTAGTTACCACCGAACAACAGAGGCGCAATGAGTGGTTTTCTGGTGTATTTGTGACATGTGGTGAAAGTGAACTAAGAGAATAATTTTACATGAAAAATGAAACAAAACCACTGAAAACTTTTACCTCGGATGCTTTTTAGCATAGTGTAACTCCTTGCGCAAGTAATAATTGTGCGTATTCATTATAATTATTTCTGAAGAAGACATGCCTACAGTTTGTTAGGGAAAACAGTTTGGCTTTGAGCAACAACGAGTGAAAGTGTTTGTAATTCAAGTAATACTGTCATCAAATAGGATCAGAGATATTTTGTCTAATCTTTTCAACAAAACACCAATATTCTGTTTTGTTAGTAGCGTTTTTGAGATGTAGTAGCGCAAAAAAAGAGTAGAAAGAAAGTGTACAAGATTAACAAGAATTTTTACAAGATATTCACATCATTACAAACACCAGAGTGAAAAAAGAGAGAAGACCTCCGGCGGACAAGACCGAAGGACTAGAGTAAACTTTGGTGAAAGGAGGAAGACAAAAAATACTCAAGGAAAGAGGGACAAGTGACAAGGGCGAAGAGAAAGTTTGGAGCTGGTAGAGTTGAAAGAGGTATGGGATATGTATTTATAAATATTTATACATAATTATTATAAAAGAATGCTAAAATTTAGCGCATATTAGATCCCCAGGGAGATAGAGCAAACATGGTGACAGCCCAAACTAAAATAGACAATAAGAAGTTACTCTAAATTTTCCACTAATCCATGTAAATGTCCATGTTAAATTTCATAACAAATGGTTTCAAAAAAATTTCACGGATCCCCTGCTAAAAACCCGGTTCCATGGGGCAGTCCATTTTGTCATGTAACTAGGAAAACATTATAGAAAAATGCCTACTCGTACAGTCAACGCTAACGGGTAAAACATAAGCAGAATATTACCCTTTCTCTGTTGCTTATACCTAATAGAAAATACTAAGCTGCAGATTTTTTGTTATTCCGCAAGAGAGAAAGTTGGTTAAGATTCGCTCTCCCTGTGTTTGGCGCAGAGAGAATATCAAACGCTGAGACAAGACGAGGAAGGACATGTCATCGTCCTCCTTGTCGTTCTTCCATACAAGTTTTGCATGATCCGAAAAGCCCTGCAAGTTAGACTTACATTTGTGATATTATTACTGCCACTGAAAGATATTTTGTAACAGTTACGTGCTCCTGTGGATTGCGCAAAAGAAGATGAGGCGAGAAGAGAGGGAGAGAAAGCATGAAAAATTGCTCAAAGAGAAAGGAGCGAGAGAAAGTTGATGATTCCACCTGGAAAAGGGAATGACACTCGTGGAGCTTTCTCTCGTCTCCTTCTCCCTATACGAAAGAGATATATTCATATAACTTTGTAAAGAACTGGTGAAAGTGAGAAGAAATTTTTGCGGTGGCATTATCCATCCCATTATCATCACCATAGAGCTTTCCCCTCGGTGGTATTTCTCGTTTTACAACGTCATCATCATATCCGTCGTCGTCAGTTGGTGGTATCATCATTTTCACCGTCCGCTTTTCTCCACAAGAGAAAGTCTTCAAGAAAATAGAGAAAGTTGAGGGAAAAGATTGAAGGCATCGTTTTCACGAGAATTTCAGGAGACATGAAGGAATGCCTAAGTTTAAATGACAAAACGGAATCTTGGGGAAAATAAGGGGAAAGTGGAGGAAGGAAAAATCATAATCAGGAAATAGGCGAGAAGAAAAAATAATGGGATGTGAAAACGTCGAAAATGTTTTGCAGTACTGCGACTGGCAGCGAAAGTTGTTCGTTTCAAACCAAACTAGCACTGTAACCTAAACTTCTGTAAGCTGATATTCAGGGTTTGGTAATTGAATAATTCTCCACTTGTAGATTTTCTCTCTGTACTAGACACATTTCAGCGAATGCTGATCAATCTCTGCCTAGTTTTTGCCTAAGAAAAGCCTAAGAACTTGTAGGAGTTTCCTTTCTTGTTGTTCTTTTGAATAACAGACAGCTCCTTGATTGCTACGTTCTTAAATTGAGGATGATACAATACAAATAAATCCTTGATAAATTGTAACTTTGTTAAGGTGATCCATCTCTGAATTGGAAAGAGGATGAAAGTCTGTAAGAAAGAGAAAGCAATTCTACTATACTTTTTCTCCCAACGAGTGAACAAACAAGCTAAAAAAAGAAAGGAAGGCGATCGTGCGTATCATGTTTCGTTCCGTTCATTATTTTAAATTAGCGCTATCTATACATTCGGCTGCATAGAAATTGTTTTGGAAAGGAAGTTGTGAAGTGGTGAAATTGGGAAATGTACAAGTTTTTTTCGCTTTCTCCTTTCACTCTTATATTTTTTGACGATGAACTTTACATTTTTTGCCTTGTTGCTCCAACCATTGTTACGCGGAGGAAGGGAAGTGAAAGCTAGCCGAGTGCAGTGGAGCTGGTGATCAGGACCAGTCACGCGTACTCCTTTTGAACCCTTTTCTTCGCAGAGAGTATATTTTCATCTACCCACCTATGCCTCCTACATGGGATTATCTTCCGTTGAAAAAAATCTTCACATCTAAATTCCTTCCGGTTCCGGCTTTTTTCTATTCAAGAAGTAAACTGTGAACTAAGCCTAGAGCAATAGAATTTCCTCCTACTGCATATTATGAATGGCAAAAATAATAGTTTTAAACAGACGACAACGACAAAATGGTTTTGGGAGTAAATAGGGAAGCCATTTGTATTCATCCAGGTTTTCTTTATCCGGCCTTAACCGGATATATGCTGCTTTTACTTTGCCATAAAAATGCTGTTTACCTACCTACTCTAAAATCCTACGCAAATATAAAAATAAATCTTTTCATCAGGTCTTACCGCGCTCAGCAATTGAGTAACGATACTGTACATGTAGCTTTTGCTCTCAACTAAATAAAAAACCAAACAATCAGTAATTTAAAACGCTAACCCCACTTAAAATTGTCTACAGCCCTGGATTTTGGGGGCTTGTCATTAGTCGAATGAAATTTTTCGTAGTCTTAACAACTCAGTTTCCAAGCCCTGGTCCCACGTGAAAGCTAAACAGACACCCGAAAAAAAGCAAATTTGTATAGTGTTTTCATATATGCACCGTTCTTCAGCTTGTTTTTCTTTTCTTGGAGAGAAAGTGTCAACTCGTGTGTGACTAATAAAGAAAAAAGCCCTCAACACAGATACTTGTTGGCTTTCCCCAATCTTCTTCCACATCCTACACATCTCTCTTCCCAACTTTCACCAAAAATAACCTGTAGGAAAATATACTCCAACACAGGAATGCATTTGAAAGCAGAAAATTTCCCCACTACACGAACGACACATAAGCCTGGTAGCGCTACCTACTCTCTTCAGGACTTCCTTTCTTCCTTTCACCAAAGCGAAAATTTTCTATCCAATCTTAATGTCCTCAAGCTATCTATCCATATGAGGATGAAAAAAAGTGTGGGATAAAAGCCAAAAAAATATAGACTGCACTCCCAACATGTTTTTTTCACTCAATATTTTCTCCGCGCTAGACTCCCAAAGTAAATCTAGAACTCAGGTAGTTCATGCATCCATTCAGCCTTATAACCCGATCATTGCACTCTGCTTGTGCAAAAAAGAGAAAGCAAAAAATTAGACGACTTTCCCCACTTTTTCCAACGCTGATTGTAATGATGAGTCAGCACACACTTTTCCTTCTTTATTTCATTTCATTATCTATCTTCTCGTGGAAAAATTAAATTTCGGATGACAATCAAGAAGTGTTCATTTTTCCAAGCTATTATTATATTGTGAGTGCAGCACGTGGACCACCTACGTAGCAGTTGCCATGAAGGATTTCAAGTGGGTTGAGAAAATGCGAGTGAAAGTGTGGGAGGCGAGGGAAAAGTGATGAGTATAGTATTGAGGTAGTCAACCCTTCAATTTGATTATCATTATTATTTTTTATTATTATCGTTATCCGTCCCGTTCGTGAGAGAAAGTGCGAATGTGTGTATTATATTATTTGGGGAATATTTTTTGGCGCCTACACAAATTGTGTCGTTTTATTGTGAATGCTGACAATATGGGAATGAATGGGATGTAATAATGAGTATGTTACCTTGCACATGAATGAGCAGGTGGAGAGAGAATGAGGGGACAGGTACGGGAAATAACAGTGGAAATGCTGGGCTGCAATACAATTGAATATTATAGGAACAAGTTGCTCTCAATGGATGAATAGGTAGTTAGATAGGACTTGTATCGGCCTATGTATTAACTGTTATTGAGTGTATGAAGGTGTAATAATGGTTGTAATAAAGGGAGCCCAGTGAAACCGGGCTTATGGCTATGGAACCCATTTACAGCTGAAAACTAGGATATTTCAAAATATTCGAATTTTCTCAATGCAACTGTAGCTAAGAATATGCTCTCAAATATTTACGTTTGGTAAGTTAGCATTAGAAACGTAGAAAGATGCGTAAATACGGTTAGTTATGCATTATATTTGTTTGATTCCATTTATAACGACTTAGCAATATACAGATACATAATGCTGAATTGGAAACACCAAACTCCCATTTACAAAGCGGCTCTCTTGCGAGACGATAAAAACAAGACAGAAAACACCTACAAAATGTCACTATTTCCGTTATCCCGATCAAGTTCTCTCCACAAAGTATATAAATGACTGTGGAGCTTTCACATTCACTCTTACTTTCTCTTGACAACTAGTTGTAGCACGTTCTACCCAAGCCTATTATTACATTGTATATTGCTCTCATTCCCTTCTCAGCGGCGGCAGAAAAGAGAGCCAGAACCTAAAGAATTGGTAAAAGCTGCTTTCACTTTACTTTCACCTTTTTCTATTTTTCCACAGATCTTTGGTCAAGTGCTACAGAAGAGGACAAAATAGGTGCTTCTCTTGCTCTTCTTCTTCAGTGGTGCACAGTAATTTAGAGAAAAAGTACAAAAAAGTATTACTTCGATCGACCTGAAGATAAAGAGAGAGAAAGATGGAGACAAACACAAACAGATCGAACACGTCCACCTCCCAATGGTCATCCGCCGGCCACTCAACTCTAGGCGCAGGTCGATGTGGACCCTTGGAAGTGCTAATTAAGAGCCAGTGGTATCGAGTGCTCGCATCTCTGGAAGGACAGTATTTATGCTTGAGTCTTTATGACGTGGACGGTGGACAAACCACAAACAACTCGAGTTCCTCCGGAGGATCGTCTGGAGGTGGGGGAGGAGGAGGGGGATCCCTCCAAAGGAGTAACACAAACAGTAATAACAAAAGCGGCGGAGTGAATGGGCACTCGAATGGGAATCACCATCACAATGAAAACGGGTCAGCGGAAATCGGCACCCCAGGAGGAGGCGGGGGAGCAGCTAGTGGAGAAACCAGACTCGTGAGAGTTGTCAAAACGGAGAATAACGGACTTGGAATTTCAATTAAGGGAGGACGGGAAAATAAAATGTAAGTTTTTACAGACTTTTAAAATTCCAAATAACGTGATGCATCTTAAACATGCTTATATTTTTTTTTATTAAACAGGCCAATTCTCATCTCCAAAATATTTAAGGTACGAACTTTTTACATTTTTCAAAATTGAATTCATTTTTAAGCCATATCACTGGAATGTGAGGTTGACACGAGAAAAAGCAGCGCTTACTACGACAACATCTTAACAAGAGCCAGGCTTACCTGAGGTTTTTCTGAGTGACATGATGACAAGATAGAAAATGTATAACATATTTATTTGATGATAGACTTGTTTCCAAAGCGTTTCCAACGAAAATCCTGACAAGATGTGTAGCGGTTTGTCGGTTCCATGTTCAGACTTGTTTGTTTTGCAGACCTGAACCTGATGACGGCATGTTATTTTGGCGTCGTTAATCAATGTCGTTTTTTCCATCAGTTGTCTGACGACAGCATATCCTTACATCCTGCCAACCTATCCTTCATGTTCGTTTTTTACGCTTTCCCGAGAAACATAATGATGGCAGTATTTCCTTCCTGCTTTTATCTGTCTCTTTCAGTTTATCATTGAATGTCGCCTATTCGCTGTTTTTTTTTCGTGGTGAATTATGATTATGAGGTGTCTAAGAAAATAGAAATGTTTCGGGTTCCGAGATGATTATTTTTTATTACGAGCTCATATTTTCACTTTACTTCTCTCAAATAAACCATAGGGCATGGCTGCGGACAAAACAGAGCAGTTGTTTGTGGGGGATGCGATTCTGTCCGTGAACGGGGAAGACTTGAGGAACGCCACTCACGACGAGGCAGTAAAGGTGCTGAAACGGGCTGGCCAAATTGTCGATTTAGAAGGTAAGAGGAAGTGGGGAAAGTTGAGAGATACTCTTTACTTTTATTTTTATGATTATTGCGGGGGCCGGAGGAACATTTCTTTTGTGGAGGGAAAGGAGTGAAAAAATAGTAGATTTTATTTAGCTCTCGGCTTTTTAGTGTACTGCACTTTCTCTCGTAAAAGTGGTGAAAATAACAATCATGACAAGTATATTGTATAAATAAATAAAACTGCCACCTTGACTGTGAGTTCTTGTCGCTGGAGTTCTCACAAGAAGTCGCCTTGTCATGAAGTCTTCGGAAAAGCGAGCGAAAGTTGAGAGAAAGGCAGGGATGAAAAATTGAACGGTGAAAGCAGTTAAAAGAAAAGGTTCCAGCCGGCTTTCCTCTTGTGACTTAAATTTTTCATGGAGTCTATACTGCCATGAGAATGATGATCACTTCGCATTTCTCATTTGGCTCATTCCTAACTTTCTCTTTTTTTCTGCCACCATTCCGGACCACACTTTCACTCACACGCAGTAAAATACCTGAAGGAAGTGACGCCATACTTTAGAAAGGCATCGCTGCTCGCTGAGCTCGGCTGGGATCTACAAAAGGAGTATATGGCGGGAAGTGGATCCCTGGATGGAAATCATGGAAATCTCAACGGGGACATGATTGAAGCGCTGCCAGGCCCACCGCCAGATTTATCCTATTCGAGAAGCGATACCCGATGCGTTCCCCTCACACTGGCGCTCCTAGCCACCAACTTTAAATACCCGGATGTTGGTAAGTCAAGAGAAAAACATATTGTGACTTTGAAGAGAGTTGAGAGAAAGTAGGAGAAAGTCATTAGTTTGAGCAGTAGTTACGGTGAAAGCTAATGGTTAGTTGTGATGCAGTGATGTTTTTAGCATCTAAAAACAAGCATTTAGGAAAGTTTTTTGCTTGTAGTGAAGGCAGCAAAACATACGTTGCTTCTTCTGTAGATTAAAGCAAACTTTCGCCATTAGATGTTCATGTAATCATCACATGCAAAACATGCAGGTAGTAAAGCTAATCAAAAATTCCTGTCTCTATCTGCAGTAAATAGCTCACTTTGCACTTTTCCTCCTTCGTAATGGTCAATCATTGCAAAGTTTTCCAACGGCTGGCTTTCTCCTAGACAAAGAAAGTGGAATGAATGAATCTGCGGAGATTAGACTGAGGAGAAAACATGGGATCTAAAATTAGCCAAGTTTTTTTATTACTCGTTAGCCCAAACCCCATTCCTTTCTTACGCATATACTTTTACCCAAATGAGAATAGAATTCTTGATGACCAGACATTCTCTTTGTATAATGTGAGCGGTGAAAGTCTTACATTCTCTTTGAGAGCGTGAAGATCCCAAAATAGAGGGAAACATGCAATGAATAATTTTGCAGGAGGCGTCCCTTTCCCTTGCTGTAATATTCTCTATTAATAATTTTAGATCATCGAACAATAGAGCTCTACTCCCCTGACGGACTTCATAGTTTAGTGCTCCGCGCCGGAAGTACAGCTCAGTGCCAAGCGTGGGTATCCGGCCTCAGCACGACCCTCGCAGAGTCCACCGACCTAGCTTTAAACCGCGCCAATCGCTACACTCACGAGGTGCTTGAGGGCAAAGCGAGACATATGGGTTGGCTCCTGAAGAAAAATGGGAACGGGAATCAGGACGGCAGTCTCAACAATTCTATCAAGGTACTTGACTCCCATTATTGCCCATCACATTTTGACACAAGTGTGGCCATATAAAAATGTTCTCTCTTTTAAATTATCACAGAGCCGAAGTCAAAGCACATCATCTGACGGAGATGACACCTCCAGCAACCTCTGGACTCCCACATTCGTTGTGATCACCGACAAAGAGTTGAGACTCTACAATAGCCCGCCATGGTCTGTGGACGCTTGGGCGGCACCCTTTGAAAGTTGGCCACTGCTTACCACCAGACTGGTGAGCTCCACACATCGAACTAGTGCAAACACTTCTCCTGCCGGCTATCGGGATATCCTCACATATCACATTAGGATCGGTACACCCACGGGAATCGTGAACGTTGTGTTTCGAACAGAAACCCAGAAGGACCTAGCCGCATGGGCGAGAAGTATTTTGCAGTCTTCACATGATGCAGCAGTCACACAAAAGGAGTTGTCTTGCAGTAAGTGGAGAAACTTTCTTATATACGCTTTCACCAACTTTCTCTCCGTTAACTGACCAACCGTTAGTCAAAAAGCTGGACTTCTCACATTTAATTATTTAAGCTAACGTCTTATTACCTCAGGGCGTACAAAGAGAGGAAGCTCTCATCTCTCGCTATCCTCCTAATGCCAATTTCCCTCTGTGAAAGTTGATTAATTCAAAATAAATGGTGCGAGTATGTAGGTAGGATGTGCCAGGTACATTCTAATTTAACCAAAATGATAGCAATGCCTGCATACTTTCACTTCGGAATTCCCCGCTCAGAAGACACTTTCTCCTTCCACATCCGGAATATTTTCACTCTGGAATAGCTTTCTCTTCTACATGAGCACAACAAATGATCTTTTCAGCTTTTTCCTCTTCCGCTCTCACTCAAATGAAATAAATGATCGTTAAGGCTGATAATAGAGTAGGTAGAGAGTAACTGTAGGTGTGTCTACTACACAATTCCCCATCTACTTTCTTCGCTTTCTCTTGTAGTGAGAGAAAGCACAATCTATTATTACCGTATTACTAGCTTACGAGAGAAAGGATAAAATTCATGCATTTATGATTTCCTACTAAAGCCGAGAAAATTGTTAAAGCTTCATGTCCGGATCTCCACCCAAATTATTAATCCACTTGTGTGTCTTTCTCTCTCTGCATTTTCGCAGAGTGCGGGTGGAAAGGGGAGATGTGCCAATTGAAGGTCCACTACGAGGATGGTTTCACACTGACTGAGCTACCAAAGTCTGAGAACGATAAGCCAAAGGTAATCTGGCAGTATTCTTACACGCAGTTGAGAACTTCCGCGGATGATGGCAATCGACTGCTTTGGCTCGATTTTGCTGCAGAGGATGGAGAAAAGGTGAGTGACCCCGAATTCCCCTTCAGATAATGAAACACTGCCGCCTACTACCAAAGCACTCATCTATATCCTCTCTTATATTTGTCTATACAGGAACTAGACCTGCACGGTTGCCCGAAGCCTTTGGTCTTCATCATCCACACCTTCCTCTCCGCCAAAATCGCGAGAATGGGGATACTTGCCTGACAATCAAAGAACAACAACGCGACGTATTACTCGACTAATTCCTTGCCCAAAATTAGGTCGTAATGATAGCAATAGAAATATATTGTGAATTTATAGAGTTTAGAAGTGAATGAGGTATTTACGCCAAAAAAAACTATTTTATGGATTGCTCTTCTCACCATCAACGAGAACATCCAATGATCTAATCAACCCAAAGGTTTCTATTTATATATTATTATTGATTATTCGCGATACTGGCTATATCGACTCTCGTCAGCGGGGTATTGCATCAGAAATTATGGTCGTAGTTATGATAACAATATAATTATAAAATACTATGCATTTTATCAAAATATCTTGCTCATTTAAGAAACCCATTGAAATCTAAAGTATGGTACATGATAACAAGTTGTTAAATATATTATGCAAAAAGTAACCGAGATCTTGTTTAAATTTTGAGTGCGTGTAAAAAAATTTAAATCAATATTGATAGCAAAATAATTATTCTTTGTATATTATGCTATATGTCACGTTTATTATGTAATATTTTAAACATACCTTTTTTTACGAAATATACTGCAATATTTTGTAGGTTAAAACCTGGAGTCTTAATTTATTAGAAATTTAGAATGCACATTTTTAGAATGATTTGTTAGAAAAGATTTGGGTGCAAACTGTAAGTTTAGGAGTAAGATTTTAGATGACAACCCTGAAATTCTCAAGAAGCATTAAAAGTAATAAATCTATTTATAGGAGGAATATTTGAAGCATAATCTCAAATCATTTAATCAAAGAAACAGTGTGCCTTCCATTTACAATGTCGATATAAAATACTACTATGTAATTTCTAGACATAAATGTAGACATTACATTTTGATTTCTAATTTTTAGTGGGAATAATGTAAAAATGTATACACTTACAGCTAGTTATTATACATTATGTTTTCCTTCAGTCCGTAATTAAAATGTCGTCAAATAGTTAATTATTATAAATATTGATGTTTGTCATTACACGGAATTTTGAAATTTTTCTATGCACCACGTAAACTGCACTTTTAATCGTTAGCCAAAAAAATAAAAATTTTACAAGAAGTTAAAAAAAATATTAAAATCTTGATGAGGGTAAAATGTAATGAGAGTTATTAATACTTAGGCATAATATTTTGCATTAAAAGTTTAGCGTGGAATGGTTACCAATCAGGGTATTGGATTGAATAGTATATTCCCTTTTGTGGCAGAACCTTTGAATCTGCTATTCTGTTCATCTCCTCGATTTTTAAGTATTAACTCACTTATTCAACTTAACAGAATATTGCCGTGTGTAGAAGACATGTATGCAGTATTGATTGATTAAAAATTAAAAGCAATAGTGACAAAAATATATCACTACAAATTGTTAGCAAATATTGTTACTATATCGGTGTGGTGTTGAGAAACACAAAAGTACTATAAATTTTCCACCCAAACACACACATTATATTTTCAGTAGATTCGGTTACATTGACCTTTACGAACAATCTTAGTTTCAAATGTAATTTTCTCTGCTGGTTTACATGTTTATACTTTAAATTTAAGCACCCATTTTTATACAAATCAATATCTACAGTTAAAGCAAGAAATTAATTTTAAAGTTAAGAAAATGCTGTTGAAAATTTACACTTGAGCATAACATTACGTAAATTTTAGTTGCTTCTTAAGCGCCAATTTGTATTAGTTGTTGAAAAGTTCAAAATTCCTCAGCTCATTATGTAAAAGCATTGATTATTTCCAGCATGAAAACGTAAAAAATAATATATTTAAGCTTTTTTATGAACACAAATTTGAAAATGGCCCGAGATAAAGATTGAAAACTGAAATACGAGTATCTATAGAGAGATTGTTTGTTACACTAAATTGATTATTGAGTCATCGACATCGATATCATTAACAGTTAGCCAGAATAAACTTGTAAAGTTACAACTGTTGAGAAACTTGTGATTGTGATGTAGAGTTTAGTGAACTAAATCCTTATCTGATAAAACGTAGCTCTACTAACTAGGGTAGCAATAATGCGATTGTTATGATAAAAGAAATAAAAATGCTATATTCAATCAAAGAGGAAAACATGAGCAGTATTTGTAATTTGTGCTATAAATTTTGTCACATCTGCAATATACATGCATTTTGTTTCAATTCGGATAATAATTAAAAAACAATTAGGACTCATAAAAACTTCCAATTTGGTGTTTTGGGGTCACAGTATTGACCACAAATAAATTAAATGAAAATCGGACTGGCGTGTATTGAAGTTTGAGCAAAGCTGTTAGCATAAAGGATGTGGCTAACCAAAGAAAACGGTGCCTTCAATCGTCACGACTTGTCAGCTCACCATTTTTTCAATTGTGAAATCCATCAAATAATCCAGTTTTCCAATAGATACTTTTGCATCGTTTTCTTGATAGCTTTCCCTTGTCAAATATCAATATCTCTTCAAATCAAGTCACCATCATGAAATATTACCTTATCGTAACGTTAACTGCTATAGTCGCAGTATCGGTGACCGTTAAAAGTGACTACGTCTCTGGAGACTATGAGGATGGGCAAAACTTTCTTAGTAGAACTGCTAGACAAGGTAATCCAAATATGAACGATTTGCATATAAATTTATTTCCACAAATTGGAATAGTCCATTAGCGCTCTTATCATTTTTTTTTAGCAAAGAAGCAGAAAGCTTGCAAAAGTGATCGGGGCACGACGATCCAGCGATATGAAACCCACCAACAGAGGGATGGGATAGATACGGTTATCTTCAAAGAGGACGCCGATTGTAACCGCATCCTTGGCACAAGTAAAGGGCAGAAGAAGGAAGCGTCAGAGATGCTGGACAGTTGGCTGAGTGGCTCGTCATCGGGGAAAACTGGTGGCACTACGGAGCATACTAGCAAATATTTCCGTTTGGACAGACAAGGTGATAAAAATTTCCCTACGAACATTTTCAGATTTGTGCATTGCTTAATTTTAATTTTTGCATCTAATTTGCAGGCATCACCCAGACTTCCAATTATGGCAATTTGATGAACTGGCAGGTGCAACTAAACGGACCAAAGCCAAAGAAGGGACCGACGTCTGTCGCTCATGTCAATATTCCCGAGAGCTTTGACGGTTATACGAACGCAGAATGGAGACAATTGATGGTTTACACGATGAAAAAAAGTCTCGAGGATGGCGCCACATTTTGGGTGGTCCAAGGATCTCCAGATAAAAGTGGAAATTTGGATTGCCCACAAACGAGAGCCAATGGAAAATAAAAGATTTGGGAACATGGCACTTACAATTTTGCATTTCCATCATGACAGATCCAGAAACTCGTATTCTACAATATTTCATTTCTTCCATTTTAAGCCTAGTAATTTAACTTTTGCTTTTTATTCATTTGTTTATTAATGCATGGAAAACCCTCGTATTAACCGAACAAATACGGAATACAATAAATTAATAATAATTAAAATTAAACACATCAAATGAAAAAAAAATATTTCGATTGATTTATTTTATGTTATAATGGAATTCACAATCTAATGACTTATTCACAGCGTAAAACGATTATCTGTATTTTCATTTATCATCTACCTTATCCAAAAGAATAATGCATGAAAAAATTGCAATGTTGAGGATACAAGTGAGTATCAAAATAACAATCTTGAGTTTCCCCAAAGGTGGAGTCCCCCCAATGATCGTGACTCGTTGAAGAACTGGACACAGCGCTCGGTGAAGTACCACCCCCAACATCTTATCTTGTGCGAGCTCCACAAAGTGGAATGCAAGTCCTGTAACGACCCAACAACCGAAATACACCCCACTCGCGTACTTTCTCACAGTACTCGCTTTCGACAAAAAGACGCACAGATCTATGCCCAAATTAAAAGAAAATCATTATGACAATCATCTACTTTCTTCTCAGTTGATCAATGTTCCACTCGATATTGAAGCTTACATGCAACGGCTTGTGACATGTATCCAAAGAGGGAGTGGGTGAGAACATAGTTGAAGGTCTTGTGCTCTTCTCCAGTTCGCCGGAGACCTGTGATGAACTGATAGTGTTGAATCACAGAAAGCAACATTCCGAGAAAAAAGTGCGTTCCTGAAATATTCCCAAGCTTGTCCTCCCCACTTCCTATTCATTTATTACACAACGGAAACAAATATTTTTGAAATGCTCTTCTTTTCTAATCACAATCATCAATTATTGCCAGCTTACCAACAACCAAGCCAAATGACGACCAAACCAGAACAAATCCGAGGGAATGAAGTACAGCATGCGCCTGGAAGCCCAACAATTCATGATCGTGATTAATAAATAAATCAAACAATTGAAATTAACTTGTAGATTTTATACTTAGCCATGCTCACATACAATAAACCAGAAACCCAGTCCACAACCTTCGATATCCGCAAAATCCTTGAAGAAGCGAGCACAGTAATTCGCGATTGGGGTCATTATCAGCCAAACCAAAACACAAAAGTCCCCATGAGTAATTTTGATTGTCTGCGGAAGAAAATGTCTTTTCGCTCATTCATAATTTTGGGATTTACAAAAATATTCGACAAAAAGTTCGAAAGTACCTTTTCGTACTCGAGAGTCCTATTCAGCAAAATGGTCTCGTGCTGTTTTTTGAGCGAATTGGCTTCTTCTTGGGGTGAAAACGGGATTCGGAGTTCGCAGCAGTCTGAAATCGGGGCGATAATAGTTTCTTTCCACCACTTCCCCACAAGATCCTTCCATTCTTCTGAAGTGTTCCAGAACGTGGAACATTGAAAGTGTCCTGGGGGACAGGTGTCCTTACTCGTGTTAGTTGCCCCTCTCCCAGTTCCATTCAACACACAGTCGTCATACGACTTGCTCGGAATGATCCTCCATCCATTGTTGAATTCCGTGATAGTTGCAAGAGGAGCATGCTCGAGACCACACTCGATTTTGTCGTAGTACGGGTGGTAGGGGGAGGGAACTGCGCTCAGGCTGTCCAGATCATTTAAGTAGAAGATTGGGCTGAGGATCGGGTGAAACAAGCCGTGGTTGTAATTGGCGATCATTCTGCTTGTGAGAAAGATAAGTCATAGGAAACGTGAGCAGAAAAATACTTGAAAACAACTTCAAAAATGATTATTTACATGAATTGGAAAAATCCCGTTTCGTGACAATGTGTCTCCGTCCACCTGTAACGGAACGTGACAACCTTCTCTTCGCATCCTGCGCAATTTCCAGTGTCGTAAATGAACACATTTGGCCACTAAATAAATGTTTATAACTTCAATGAAGTGAAAGTATTTGGTTTACTAACTTTTCTAAATGTTTTTTTTTGGATCTCACCGAGTAAGCAGATCTCGGGGCAAAGTGACACGGTTCCACAAACGCTCTCTGTTTCCAGTTGGCAGAGTCCACATCCCCTTCATTGCACACAAAGTCGAGAGCAAACTCTCCAGAAGGTATTCCCAAAGGTCCTACAATCGCTTGCACGTAAAGTCCCTGAACAGGTTTCGTGAATTCCACCTTGACATGTATCCACTGTTGCATCTTCATCGGAACGCTTCCTTCCTCTGAAAAATAAGCAATCATTTAACTAGTCACTTGTTCCTCAGACATTCAGGAATGGATAAATTGAAGACTTTAAAATTCTAAAAATGAACCTCCATTGAAGACGGCCGGGTTTACGACGCCCCGTCGAATTTGAATTCTTTGAGGTTTAATCTAAACAACGAAAATTACAAAAGGCAATTAGTAAATTACTCTTTCTACTTGTAACATCAGTTGAGAATTTTCTTACAGAATCCCAGGGCACCAATGAATCGTTGGCCTTCGCCAGCCACGAATAAACACTGGGATTATAGGCTATCACGCTCCGGAATGCTTTGAATGTGTCGTTGTACTTCTCTACCACTTTGGGAAGCTTAATGTCCGGATCGTAGCAGAAGGGGAAGACGCGCGGGTAATTGCGTTGCTTTGCTCGCTCTTTGTAAAACCAAGTGATCAGTTGTTCCTCCGTGAAATTTTGGTCCTGGAGACTCTCAATTGCCTTCTGGAAGTCCGGGTCGATGTAACCAACAACGCTGATTTTTACAAAGGAAAGGGCAAAGAGCAGGAAAGCCGCTGGAAATTGATTCATGGTGAAGAGGATCACTTCGGGTTTTGGTGAAACGTCGGAAGGGATGAGAAATCGCCGAATTATTGAAGCTAACACCACACAAAATTATAGGTGACAACACTTCACGAAAGAGACACAAAAGAGATGAGATTTGGTCTTGGAAAGTTTCCTTTTTTGCTGGCTGAGTTCTGAGTTGAGAAAATCAGAAAGCATTTTTTTTAAAGCATCTTATTCTCCTTAGCAACGGAAAAAATTGTGCTCATTTGGAACAAAATTTATGAAATCATGTCGCTCGTGTAAATCTTCACTTTTCAATCAAGTTTATACATCAGTAATTATTTAAGATAAGATACTTTATTGTCTTTCCTGTTTCATACAATTGCTACACACAATTTTTATGTTCTTCCAACAGTGACATTTTAAAATAAACAATCTACTAATCTGCTACTTTTAAAGTCATTACTTTTACACATTACTCGTTATATATTCAATGAATTTATCGATTTTTAAAGTTTTTACATTTAAATTCCGAGGTAATCTATTCCATAATGTTTTTCCTCTATATAAACTTGATCTTTTGTAAGTTTCTGATTTGAAATTATTTAGTTTTGTCCTTCCTGGGCAGTTACTTCTGAGCGATTATTGGAAAGCATGTAGCTAAGCTAAAGGCTTAAAGGAAGCAGTGCTATACTTCTTTGTTCACTTGAGCATGCCACATTGGTAGTTAGATATTTTCGACATAGGTGGAGTATGCAAAAGCTTTGTCATAAATGGAATCATTCATCTCTCATGATAATGTGAGCTACAGAAATTTCATTTCTCCCCGTTCAGAAAAAGTAATTCTTTTGAATCGAAAAACAGAACTTGACGAGAAGTTAGTTTTACGGAAAATTCCATTGAAGCTAATTTTATACTAAATGTTTTAAAAGAAAATCTTTATCATGCCTAATTTTCGCATTGCCCCAAAACAGTCAAGCTGTTGTAAACGGGACTCAGGATTTTAAAAGAAAGCAGAAGATTAATAAGCGTTTTAAAATACTCTTTGCCGTAGACGCTTCAGTCCTTCGCACCCATTCAATTCAACCAGAATTGCTCTTTCCCTTTAGAAATATTGTCGGGAACAGACATCGTCGCCTTTTGGTCATTCCAAAACAAGAGAAATCTTTTCATCGGACAGTGAAATTAAAAGTCCTTTGCAATGAAGTTGATGAGAAGTATGGAGAAGGCACGTTTCCCCCGCTATCCCACTCAGAGATCATTCGATTCTACTTTAAAATTCGTTCATTCTATTTAACTGGTTGAGTCTACTCTGTGGTCTTGCTCTGGTGTCCGGTGTCATCATCATGAATGCATATCTCTGGAGCAATTTCCCAAAGAGAACAAAGCGGAGCATGAAGAGAGATGAAATGGACCAAGAATTAGATAAAGCTGTCATCATCTTCAACAAGGGAAATTGTTTAAGGGGCATTTCCACAAAATGTCACAAAAGACAAACAAACGAGTAATTCGGGAGATACACAGACATTTTCTCTCGCTGCTGATGATGACGTCTGAGAGAGCATGAAATCGAGAGTCCTTTGATAATAGAGTCCACAAAAGAGCGAGACAGGAGATGAGAGAAGATCCCTTTTTTCTACACTTGTCGGGCTGCTCATCTTCTCAACCGTTTTGTTAGCCCTCTAATTTGTTTGTCTTTCCACAAACACCGTATCTCTCCAAAAAACGGGAGTACATTTCGGACTGGAGCTCACAATTATTTGACAGGTTTATTGAGCAAAAGATGTCGAACATTTCGATTTCCTTCCTCCTCCAGGTCCTAGGGAAAGGCTAACTTTTAGGTATGCGGGAAATTCAAAAATTGACAGGCCATTATCGTTTTGGGTTACCCCGCCCTGTATCCAGTAAAAAATATGGTCGTGAGTTAGGACTGAATGTGATGGAAAAAACCGATGGTTATGCTGAAGTGCAGCTATTTGAGAGATACATAGATTTAGCATTATAAAAAGGAACACGGTAAAAACAAATGATTTTGAATGCAATGAAAAAAGTATTAAAACAAGTGAGCAAAACAGTACAGTGAAAAATGTTTTCCGCCTCCTTTCTCTCTGTGGAGGAACCAAGATGGCTTGATTTTTTTTTTACATTTTTTCTCATGAAAAAGAATTAAAGTTCATACTATTGCATGGGAGTTCAGTTAAGTTGAATTTTCTACCATCAAAACACTTCTTCGTTACAAACTTTTTCGAAATTTAAATTTTTGCTCTATTTACAAGCTTTTGAATGTTAGAAACGTATCCGAGTAGATCTTCAAGCATGATTATGTTGATTGTCGGGTGAAACGCGAATGATAACCGACTATAGTTCCAAGTTCCAACTGCGTTGCTCATGTTTTGCGTGTTCCAATTCACATGCAACTAACCAGAAAATTGGATAATTGCTTCTTGTGTGACACTTTGATGATATTATTTAAACATCCGCTTAGATTCTCCCTCCTTTTCATCTCTTTTCATGAGAAACTCGACAGAAGACAGAGATACTTCCACTCCTCTGCCCATTCTCTCCAAATCTGTCCCAACTTTCCGTTCAGTTTTTTTTCTCTCTCTTCTCTACTTTCTCTTTGAAACGAAAAACTACTTTTCGTACTTCCGCTTTGTAAAGCAGTGAAACTAACCTAAATGCTCATTACGATATGATGCTACACATCATGTGAGCAACTTCCCTTTTGTTAGCCCACACAAGCCTCAGAAGGAGAAAACCTCATGTGTATTCTTTTCATGCAATTTACGATCTGTATTTTAAACTCAGCCAACATTACAAGGAGAATGTATGCGCTCTCAGTTTCTTCCACCTGAAATTTTAAAAGATTTTAAAACTTGGGAGAAATTTTGAAATCCTTGAAAAACGAATCTGAAACTGTCGCTTCAAATCAGACTAAACACATCACAAATCTACATAAATTGAAAGTTTAAGCTAAACTACTTGTAACAGTATGTACTAAAAAATTATTAAAAGCTTCTCAATCCTAAACAATCCGGTGAATGCTCAGCGTTTTAATTGATCTTCTAAATAGCATGTTTTTATATGCATCTAAGCTGCTACTTGTTTCGTGATCTTCTCCCCACTAATGATAGTGTACTCACTCGCTCATTCACTCACTCAACTCACATCTGAGTAATTATAATTATCCTTTTGACAAAATGATGCCTCATGAAATATGATATTGGAGGAATGAACGGAGCACGACTTGGCGATCTCTTCATGACTCCCATTTCATCATCATCACCAGCAACACATAACCCAACCAACCACACAAAACACAACTCTTTCTTAAGCATTTTTACAAACTGTACATGTGAGATTGTGGTCTCTTAATAAAAATATGATCTCCTTCTAAATTATTTACAAAATCTATAAAAACCTCGTTAGCTCTATCATTTTCTAGTCAAAATGGCCAATCTTTATGGTATAAAATTTCCATTAGGATTTGCGCAATAATTGCAAATAAGGTACGTACACAACGAAAGCATTTCAAGCCTACAGCAATAATTTATTTTTATTCCTTTTCTCAGAGACGTGAGTGTATTTTGTATGTCCACCCAAACCAGAACAAAATTCGCTCTGCTCCTCAATATAAATCAATAAGCAAGAAATAGTTAATTTGTACAGCACGTAATTAAAATGGTCGAAAGAAACATTCCAATCTGTAGAGAAACTGCGAAGAGAGAGAATTGCATGAAACAATTAACATATTAGCTGAGCATGATATTGGCAGGTGTGTACGTTTTCCTATCACTTTATCCACAGCAATCATTAATTTTATAGTAGATGTAGATTTGAAGCCCATAAATAAGCTAGGTTTGCGATTACTCGGAAAAATTCAAGCGGTTTAATAATTCATTCATTGTTTTTTTTCTCCACAGTTTCGACTCGTTTAGATGTACATGGAGAACCCCCACGGATAAAACACACAAGCACAAAAATAATAACTGTTGTTGGTCCGTTACCGCTTGCTGCTCATAATATAATTATCATATAATCTGATATTATTAGTGAAAAAGATGATTTTTGTGGATGGAGGGATGGAGCAGTTTGAGAGGGGAACACACACACACGCTCATTTTATTGCTACCTGATCTGATCTTCCCTTGCTCCAGGCTTGACTTGAGCCTCTCACCTGGCATTTGGGATGAAGAGAAACCTGTAATTAGCATAATACACGGCCTTTCACACCTTGCCATATTATTGATTGATAATCATACATGCATAGAAAATGCAAAGAGATTTTTGATGCATTAAATCCCATCTCCAGTCTTTCGGGGCTTTTCTCTCTCTTAAAAATGTGAAATCGCTTCTGAATCTGCTACTGTGATATATTTTTTCACCCCTGCAGTTTATGCACTTTTGCTACTGGATGGATAAAGGAAAGGGTTGAGAGATGCATCTACCCCAAAAATACACGCCACACACACAGCAGCCGTTTCAGATTTGATATAAATCTTGTCCACTACATCTCTACTTTTTTTTTCATTTCAGCTTGAAGCCATCTCCTCACTTGCTACTTGCTCATGAGGCTGCTGCTGTGGAGTAGAGGTAAACTGGGCAGTAGTGGATGAAGACTTATTTGCTACCAGAAAAAGTTGCAATGGATTTTCTTTTGGGGGATGAATTATGATATCAAAAAGATACAAGCGTGACAAGCCAAAGTGCCTTGCCTTCATTTAAAAAAGAGAGAGAAGTGCATAGACGCTGTGTGTTGTGGATCGATGATTATGACGACACAAAGATGTGAATAAATTTTCCCTCGATCGCTTTTTTACAATCTCAGTAGACTCGCTAATAAACAATCAAACTGTTAAAGAAAGGCTGCAATAGCAAAAACAGTTAGCAGAGTAAAATATTGCTTGTCTGTTCCTCCATCTCTAACTTTGGATTTATGCTTTCTATACAAATCTGTTCGAATAACTTAAAAATGTGCCAATATTGAATATTTGTTGTGCATTTTATTATAAAAATATTTCTCCATCACATCTTCCAATACCAAATATTCTGAAAACAAATAAAAGTTCGCAACTTTCCTAGATCAGCTTCATTGGTCCATATTTTGGTGGTACATTTTGTCAGCAATTTTAAACGTCAAGTATGGAGCAACATGTGCTTTTTCATCTGATGCAAAACAAGTTGGGATGTTTCCAAAAACGAGCTCAAATATGGATTATATTTTTACAATGTTCGATGTATTATATTGTCTAAGATATTAATTTACAACATTTAACGTTAATAACAAGAGCATCGAGTAAGAGAGAACGGTTTGATTATCTAATAACTCTTTGAAGACTGATGCGTCTTGATACCTTATAATTACAGCATTTGAGAGAGAGATGATCATTGAGGAAAATGAATAATATTTCAAGATCTTCTCTCCGCAACTTACCACCACGTACACAAAAAAACACCACTCAAATTCTTCAGGCGTACTATTCATATTTCAACAGAGAGAGCCATAAGCCTAATAATTAATTATAAAATTTAGTGAAAAATAAAATCCTGCAGAGCTTCTGGGATGGAGAGAGATGCAGTAGCGTGGCACGTCTTGATTCGCCCCTAAACCATGTCACCTCTTCTTCACTGCGTAAAAATCTACTGCCTAATCTGGAGCGAATGAACTTTACATATTTTGACATCAATTTTCATGTCAATATCATGCTATTATTATATCCTCTCGTATTAAATGCTCACCAGAAGAAAGATTGAATTATCTTCTAATTCCCATGTTCACCCCTTAATAGTTTCGTCATTTTCTCTGTTGTGTGGTCTGGTCTGGTCTCTGGTCCAGTTTGGAACATGATTTCACAACTGAAAATTCTAACGGATTTTTACTCACATGCACATGAATCATCAGGAATACACATTAGTGAAAAGGCTGATATGAGAAATCTTGCAATTATTATCTTGGGAATCTGTGGCGAGGCGAGTATAACCTTACATTCTATTATGTTGACCGTCTCGCCTTTTGTTTTTCGAAGGGATAAAAAAAATGAAAACAAGTTTATAAAAAGGGGGATGTCCTCATCATCTCTGATCTCTCTGTGTGTAGGTATATTTATTGAATGATGTGTTGTAAATCTGTTGTAAATCCAAATCCACTTGTTTGTTCTGCTCCCCTATCATCAATTCACAATAAAAGATGGGATTACATGCGGAGCAGCTATTAGAGAGAGATGTGTTTTATGTGGACGTGCTTTCTTTAGAGAAACTCCTGAAAAGAGAGAGAGGACATAATATTTTTCCTCCTGTTGATATAACAGTTACTCCCACTGCACTGCTCCTGCTAATTTCTCAGAGAAATCTGAGCAATTATTCATGAGACACACAAAGGCAAGTGTTTATTCTATTCCAGATGAAGAAAGGGTTGAGGAGATGTCGACGCAGCGCAGATGAGGAGTCCTGCCTTGAGTCTGTCGAAACCAGGCGGGCGGGCAACTTGTCTCCTCTAATAATCTATGCACATATCCACGCAAGATAACATACAGCAAGTGGTTCGCTGTATGGTCGCCCAGAACAAGTAGTAGCAAGCGTGCCAAGAAGATTTTCTTCCCCCTTTTTGGCATCATCCCTTCAATAAATGTTCATAAATGAAAAAAATTGTGATCTCTTGCTTGTCGTAGCTGGCCTGGCCTGTAAGGCCACCACCTTTTTTACCAAAACTATTGCCATTGTGGAAAGAGATGCGGAGCGGGGCGGATTTGTCGCGATTACCCGAGTTGATCATTAGAGAGGACACAGGCAATTTACTTTTCATCTTCAAACCGAATGTTACTGATTTTTTTACAGACGAAAGCATGCACATTAATTGCAATACAGTATCCCTTAATTAATCCCTGATCTTGTTTTGTCGATTGCTTAGTCCGTATCTACTATTAAGCAACCCCTTCGATTATGATTAGGTCACAGGAAGATGCTGAAATATAGCAAGTAAAAATTGTAACTCATTAACTTTTAAGTTGTGACCTCTCAGCAGAGTGACAGCAATTTTTATTTAATTAAATAGTGAGTAGTTTATTGTGCAACTGCTTGACACTGGAATATCTGTAACAATTTGGATGATGTGTGGGGTACGTGAAATAGTGGGAGTAGCAAGCATTTTGTGCATAAATTTTTGCTGAGTGATTGTGTTGTGCGACCGCTGCTGTTCAGCAAACACCGGAAAATTTTGAAACTTTGAATAAAAAATAAATGGATCCTTTCATTTGACCAGGTAATAAGCATTGAAGTTATTTCATATCCTAATTATTCCTCGTTTAGCTCAAAACGAAGTGCAGCGTTTTCAAAATCTTTCGAAAAATATAATTTTAATTTGGTCATTAAATAAAATGCAAAAATATTAGAAAATGGGGCAATGAGAACCCTACTTAATTGCTTGCTTTTCGACTGGATGCGTTCAAACCGTTTAGAATGATTTAAATTTATCTCCCATGTAATCTGATATCCAATATCCAATACAGAAATGCGTGTCAACCTGACAGTGTGAAAATGGGAGGAATAAAGGGTTGAATGTGAATTTTTAAAAAGAAAAGAAAAAGATCAACAAAAGGCGATCCGGGACAATGCTGTTTTCTGAAGAGAAAGAAATGTTCACCAGAAGCTCATGTTGAAAGCAGCAGTAGCCCAGCAAACCTCGTCCACCCCCGCCACCCCCACAACAATGACCCTTGTCTCTGGTGCGATTACGACTGCTGGTAGTGGACTTTCCTCTCTAAACAATGGGAACCCTCATCATCATCATCATCATCTCCAGCATTCACAGCACCACCAGCTTCACCAATCATCATCATCCCGCATTCCCTCAGCGTCCACAGACTGGGACATCAACGACGCCACGGTACCCTCTGTCTCGCATTTCGACACATTCCAGGAATGGGCTGATGGTCACTGCCGGCATGTCTACAGTCCGGATTGCGAACAGGCCAAGAGACACACTTCCGGTTGGGCAATGAGAAACACAAACAATCATAATGTCCATATTCTCAAGAAAAGCTGTCTGGGTGTACTCGTCTGTAGTTTGGGCTGCAAATTGCCCGGAGGGAATAATGGAGGGAGTCAGGATTTGAGGTTGAGACCTGCGATTTGCGACAAAGCGAGAAAAAAACAATTAGGGAAAGCGTGTCCAAATCCGAGATGTGCAGGATACCTTCAGATATTACCTTGCAAAGGGCACTGCGGCTATCCCGTCACCCATTTTTGGAGGCATACCCAAAACGGCATTTTCTTCCAAGCGAAAGGTGTCCATGATCACCCCAAACCGGAAACGAAGAAGAGTGTCGAAGTGAGAAAGAAAATTTTGACATCGCAGCAGCAACAACAGCCGGGAAGTGCGGGGCTCATTAAGAAAATTCGGGTTCCAAAGAAAACTGGTGTTTTGCAGGTGAGAGAAAAGCTTAACATTTTTGTGCTGCTTAACCCTTTTTAAAAGCTTTTTTGCTTACCATACACGTATTTTGCTTTAAAGAATGCAGTAAAACAAGCGGGTATAAAGCTGAGGCGAAAAAGAAAGCAGCAGATTGACAAGCGCAACAATGGCTCAGTTCACCCCGGATCTGGAAGCATCAACTCCTCCACAGATCTCCATCCCTGCTCCTACCCCACCTCCATAAAATCTTGTTACCGTTGTTGTCAGCCTGCTTGCATATGTCCATTGGATGCTTCTACTACCCCCTCCATCAACTCCAAATTTGGAGGGGGCGGAGGAGTTGGAACTGCATCTTCCTGGTCGTTAGCCCCCTTGGCAGCAGCAGCGGCGGCGGCCGGCTCATGGGCTATTTCCACCTCCCTAGCAGCAATCACTCCACCCCCTTTAACCCACCACCC
>JAQIXX010000402.1:0-62378 GCA_034700605.1 Willowsia nigromaculata | reverse complement strand
GGAAAATGTGAGTGTATTCAAGGATATGTACCAGACGAAAACGGGCGGTGTTTCGATGACCCAGAGGAAGGTGAAAAGGGAACTGCAAGGACCACAACTACAACGACACCTGCTCCCAAGGAAGACTTCAAGTTGCCCCCGTTGAATCTTCTGATTGGTGTTAACCACGCTACATTTGATGAGAAATGTCAACCCAAAGCTATTTTAAACCGTACCATATGCGACACTTACTCCCGAACAGTATCCTGTTTGGACAACAAATGTCAGTGCAATATGCAGGAAGATTCCATTTTTGACGAAGAGCTGAACATGTGCGTTGGTCGAGTTGGAACGTATTGCCTGGGTAGAAAAAATATGCTGGGATACAAAGTTTGTACCAAGTTTGCAGACTGCGTATTGCAAGGAGGTAAGTCTTTAGAAGATGGCTACTCATTTGGAACTTGTAATTGCATTCATGGATTTAAAGAAAAGGAGGATGGAACTTGTGAGCGCGATCCTTCTATTCCAAATCCTTCCACCCAGAAGACAGGTCTACCATCAAGCAGTTCGACTACCACACCTCCAGAAACAAACTCAACAACGACCACTACCACTCCAAGAAGCAATTCGACGAGTGACACAACTCCAGAAACAGATTCGACGACAAGTGAAATTCCAGAAACCAACTCGACAACACCTAGTAATGCTCCCAATAATATGTCCTCGGCATTCTTCGTAACACAACTTGTCGCTATTGTAATGATAGTTTGTCACATTAAAATTTAATTACATAAATTAAAATGACAATGAGATGATACTATTGTATATTATAAAGAAAACCAAACAGTTGGGTTTACATCCATGAAACAGTATGCAAAACATTTATTTTTGAGATATAATATCACAATAAATCACTAAAGTGTTGATATTAAAAATTCAATGTCAATGAGACCTGCATAAATTTTTGCGAGAACTTGCAACACTCAATATCTATCTTCATCCAGTCATATTGACTTGAATATTTTTAAAATTTAGAAAATGCTGAATTGTGGCAATGTCACTGCGGCATACTGGCGATTAGTATTAATTGAATACACTTTGTTTAATCCAATAATAAAATGTTTAGTTCGTGAATGAATTTCGCTAAAGCCGATTAAAAAAGGAAATTATCTTAAGAGGTCCAAACAAATAAAGTTAATCTTTGAATGCAAATGGGATTTGGCATTTTGCTTTGTTTATTTAAAAACCTTATCAGCAGCGTACTTCGCTATTATAATATATTACCAAATGATTGCATAAGTAGGTACATAATGGGTGTGCAGCGAATGCATGTTCATTAAAGAGCACATAGTATTTCTTTTGAAATTTCACTCAGCTATTTAATTTTTCTAGTTGAAATCTTACTTCACATCATAATAATATTGTAATTGTTTCATCGTGTCTTGTACACGATAACATAGAGCAAAATGAAGGAAACCTACATCTACATCGCATCACTCGTCAACGTATGCTCTAAAATCATGCTGGTCCCTTATTGCTTGAAATTGAGTGTGAAAGAAAACACATTTTCTGTCAAATCATCGTTTAAAAAAAATAAAAGTACATACGAAAATTGCAATAAAAACAATGCATTTTTATTGTATCTCATTTCACCTAGTATGATGTATTATGTCTAAAATATCTTGATTTACTTTTCAGGCTTTCTGCGCAGTTTTGCACTGTCTTGTTCTTATTTCATGCTTTGGATTTGTCAGAAACTCTTTCTCAAGACTCTCTGAAAATGGTGCTAACTTCAGGTTTTTATATGAAGTTTTGGATGATTGCATATTCTTCAGAATGATCGTTTAACAAGCATACTGTTATTAGAACTCCAACAGTTTTTCCACCCTCTTAGTATGCATGTATAAAAATCTATATATCTATATAGGTAGGTACCTATATGTCTCTATATAGATATATGGATTTTTATACATACATACTAACATGGCGAGAAAACAGTTGCAGTTCTAAAAACAATACTCGTTTAAAGATATGAACTTGAGATTTTGGGATCTGTAGCTTTTGACATCACTAGTTAAACACCCGCACATATAATCTAGATTAAATATTTATGGATTTTTGTTTGAGTGGCTACAATACAAGCGATCGAGGTCCTGAATTGTGCCATAATAGCATAACCATGAAAAAAAATAATTATGAAACATGTATTAAAACACTTGCCTGCTTCACAATGATGTTCACACCTATTACATTAGCGTAAACTATCATAATGTAATGCGTAGTTGTAAAATAAATATCTACTTACAATTGTGTGCATAAGTGGTTCAATTGGAAGGTAGTTATGATTATTATTTGTCATAAAGTCAATCATTTATTATTAGCAAACACCATTTAAGATTGCTTGATGAGATAAAGTCCGCATAATTATATTTAACATTAATTCCCACTTTCACATTTCTGTTCGTGCTGAGAAAGCTTAATACCATTCTTCATAATGAATTTCATGAATAATTGGTCAATTGAATAAAATGCAACCGCTCATTATAAAATAAAGCACATATTTATTGACAATCTACTTTTTGTGCATGATTCAGAACACACGAATGACAAATAAGATATATAGATTATAGATACTTGCTTTCATTATGAATTATTGAAAGGCTGTGGACCCAGAGTTATAATTAAAAACCAGTGGATTCGTAGCTTTTAGTCTGCGGATCGGTAGACATTGAGGAAATTTTTGGTTTACCGATCCGCAGGCTTAAAGCTACGGATCCGTTGGCTTTCATCTGACTGTCTATTGATTGATTATTTTGCTGCACGCAGTATTCGTATAAAAGGCAAGGGTTTAAATAATTAAATACAAATACTTCCGGAACTGAAGATGAAAGATTTTCAAGGAGTCTGGCATATTTCTTAAACTTTTGACGGAAATTCAGGAACGCCTAAAGAACTTTTGTGATGTTTTAATAGAAATTTGAATCTTCTGAGTTTGAGCTAGGTAAGACGGAAATCATTATCAAATCATTAATTGCTTTATTTTTACTCATGTTTGCTGCATACATCACAAATCAAAGCAGTTTTTTTAGAGATATTTTTACTCATGCTCTGTAATTCATGATTTTGTCCCTATTTTACATGAAAATATCCCGCAAGGGAAAATCGAATAATTTTTTAGCATATCATGAATTTTAGGGAACGATCCATGATACTTTCTAGAATTTGAGTTTTCTCAAATCACAATTTACGCAATATTTTTTCTATCTCGATGTTTGATTGCATGTGGTTATCTAAAAAATTCATTTTCAACTTTAATTTGTCGTATTGGGTATATATCATTTATTTTACCTATTCATATACCATGTTCATATCATATACGTTGGGCCTCAAAACTCGTTTACAAAAGTACATTTTAAGGCGCGTCTCTGAAATTTCGTTGAAATCTACTTTGCGTATCTGGAAACCCAAACCCAGCTTTGTATATAATCACAAGTTACATTATCCTTTTCTCCTTGTTTATTAAATCATGCAAGGTGATACACCGTTTTCCCCAGCGTATATGAAGAAATAAAATAATTGTGGTCTACAATGTCATTTAATCAGATTTAAGGGCACAATACAAAGCTCTAAATAACACAGTTATGTTTTTTCAGGCTTACCAGTGTTAACTGATGCGTTAATAATTCTAGCTACATTTGATAATTTTAGAATACGAATTTTAGTATATGATGTGAGCATGGTACATCAATGGGTAAAATATATGATATTTTAAAGTTGAAAATGTTTTTCTGTTAAGCACATGTAATCAAATATCAAGAGACAAAAAATATTGTGATTGCGTAAATTGTGATTTGAAAAAATTGTAGACAGAATCATGGATCGTCCCCTAAAATTATTATATGCTAAAAAATTATTCGATTTTCTCTTGCGGGATATTTTAATGTAAAATAGGGACAAAACCATGAATCATGGATGTTGATAAATTACATGTCTTTTTTTGTACAAGATGTAACATGTCTGGAAAGACTGCTCAAGCTTCTAGAATCGATGCTGGCCGTCTTGAGAATATTTCTGTTTCCAGGAACTGAAAGAAACTGAAAAGATTGGCATTGCTAGCACAGCTTTTGACATGCTGAATTCATACTGGGTTAATGTTATCTTGGTGACAATATTGGCGAATTGACTACTCCTAGAAAAACGATGCTTTATACTACATTTGATCAATTATTAAAAAGGAATTATAAATTTGTAACTCAATTTGGTGTAAATTCGCCTGAAGCGGGTCTAGCTTATATAAAATTGACTTATCCCTTTACTCAGAGAAAATGTATAGGTTCCTATGCCTATAAGAGTTTTCGTCTTTATTAATTCCTGGACAATCCAGCAATATGCTATATATATGGATCTTCCCAAGATAGGGCTCTCCTGAAGCAACCCGAATTTGTTTAGAACCCGAAATTGTTTCAATGGTGAAAGATATTTTATAATGCATTCTTATGGAGCTTTCAAAAATTTGAAAAGTGAAGTTTCCTCTTCATCATCTTTTCTCCATGTAAAAACAAGGCCAGTAACCGAGAGAGATAATTTCGGGTCCATCAAAATTCATTTTCGAGCTTCAGTTTTTTGGTGGATTTAGCATTGGCTTTCAATCTCTATTCTTTATTCTTCCTCTAAGGGACAATCTGTGTTTCTCAAGCAAGGTAGAAATTACTAAAGAAATTGCAGAGAATAATTCTGCTGTTGAATGGCAATTTAAAGCAGTTTATATAACCAAAATACAAATTCTTGCCATAAGACAGCATACTTAAGTAGGTCCGATGACATCTTCAGATTTGAGCCCGTTTACAAACTGATTCTGGTTTAGGAAGGTATCAAACACATAATTTCAGATAGCAGCGACCAATTCGTGAGTCATAACAAAGGTTGGGTATTTGGACATTGGGGTGATCCCTGGTTACTTAATCATTTTAAGTACATTTACATGTCTGGAATATTCCAATATATAAATTCATCCTTTAGCAAGACAAGCTCTTGAAAACCAGAGATTATGGGTACGCAGAAGAGTATGAAAGAATCTTCTGAATCCTAGGATTCTGTGTTTGTTGTGTCTCTTGACGTTAACACAATCGTTATATTTATTTGTTATGGTATTATTGGCCTGTCTGTAGCTTCAGCTTTAGCAGTTTTAGAGTGTAATAAACATCTCTCGAACTCTCGTTAATACAAGTAATTTTTTTTTTTTAAAAAAGGTGTTTCTTTCTGCATATTAATAATGCGATTATATTTGTGAAGCTCATGAATTTATCCATCCAAAATAGGTAAGTGCTGATCTTCTCACTTAATGCTCTATAAATGTCTGTAATTACTAGTGTAAAGAGAAATATATTACAAAATCTTGCAAAATAAAATGCATTTCCAAATAATCTGGAATGATCTGGTTTATTAAGTCACTAGAAAGGCCATATGTTCCCACGCTAAGATCGCGAACGAATTCTGGCAGACACGATAGATTCAACTGTAAAATCCCTGCACTTAGTAATTATGAAAATGCCAAATTTGCACTCCCTTTGAACTTCCCGTTTGAATGAATGACATACTATGTGTTGCAACAGTATTTGTTTTTTTATAAAGAATCGTCGAAAACCGTTAAATATGAGCATAATATATCAAAAGTTCAAATATGCAAAAAATAAGCGGCTTATTGCAAAAGCAGAATTCCAAAATTTTCAAGCGTATAGTCAGGAGACCCAAAATTGCAAAACGTCGAAATAACACAAAACAGATACATATTTATATTTGATAATGTTTGTATATACAGCTCCAGATAGAGAGCTCGAGTCCTTGATTATGTTATGAAGATCTCTAAAATCGTTTTGTTTAATTAAAAACACAACAATCAGTGGTTATGGTAGGAAAAAGGAATGACAAAAAAGTAGCCAATCAATTGATGACCAAGTGAAATATAACTTAAAACAATGACTGTTTCTTTATTCCAAATTTATTAATTCCGAAAATGCATAATTTGTCCAATCTTTCAAATTTCCATTCCATTGATACCCAAAAAGTTTCAATAGACAAAAAATAAAAAGAGACATTATAACAGCCAAACCGTTCCAAATTTTAAACAAAATTTGTGCGAAAACTAAAGAGTGATGAAAATGCTCTCTAATGAGCCCCCACGTACCCCACGATAATAATGCAAAAATTTACCGTTATAACGGTTTTTAACGGTTGCATTTTATCTTCAAACTTGTTTAAGGTAAGGTGCTGCATAATCCAGTGGAAAAAAATCAGCAGCCGTTTAGGCAGGAAAGCAAAAGCTGAAAATACTTGAAAGCGTAATAACGGTAAAACTGTTACAAATTATGAAAAATGTTTCGGCGAAAAGTGATCAGTGGAAAAAGGGTTTTTGAATGAGCTCCCACATTTCATATGTAAACGAAGCAAAAGTTAGTTGCTATAACGGTTTCTAACGGTTACTGTTAACCGTGAGTGCCAATCTTTAAACTCATCCAAGATCCAGTGGTGATAAGAAACCCTTTTAAAAAATACATGTGATATTGTGTAAGGTGAGATAGTGAAATGAATAAAGCAAAAGCAACCAAAACTAAATCAGCTAAAAATAGTGTCGTAGAACAGCAGGCTTGAACCCTTGCTTAAATATTAATAGATACATTATAAATATTCATGAACCTATTTCTTGTTTCACCTTCTACGCCATAGTATGAAATTTAAAAATTTAAGCCAACTGTAATGTTGGTGGTATGTGAAAATGTGGAATGAACACAGTCTACTGACATAACCCAACGGGAAGCGGAAAAGTTTTTTGGATTGTTGATATTTCGAAAAGTGTACGTTTTTCGGAGAAAATGATTACAGTGAAAGTTGTTTAGAATTTTATTCTCTGTCGATTGGTTGAAAGAAAATAAGGTTTAATTGTCAAAAAAAGTTTGCAAAACAAAAACAGCTGAAAAAAGAGAAAGCAGCTATATTTCGAAAAGTATTCGTTTTGCGGAGAAAGTCCTGAATGAAAGTTGTGTAGAATTTAATTCTGAGTCGATTGGTACAAAAAAAAATTAAAATTTAACGATTTACAGAAACTGAATCCTTGCTTATGTATTGATTTGGAAGATAAGTTGCAGGAAAACATCTCTGCAGGAACAGATTTTATGGGAAGAGAAAGAGTACATAACATGCAGATTTCTTCACATTTGTTTGTAACAAATTATGACTTGTCATCTTCATACTATTCATTCAATCTGTTTAGCACGCAAAAAATTGATGAATGAGTCGCATATTGATTGATTTGTTATATGCATGGTATCATGCTTTATAATGGCAATAAAACTATTTGCATTGAAGGCTTAGAGGTTCTTGTTGGGTTGGTGAAATGAGCATGAAATATGGATAAGATGTCCATTGCATTTGATATTATTCGCTACACGCTTAGTTCTACAAGCCTTGCGGTCTAATTCGTTTTATAACACGTGTTTTAGTAATACTCTTTATTTTCTGTGGAAGATAAAGGTTAAAAAAATCAAAACACTAAAAATTCATCTTCATTCATTACCAGCAACCAAAGTAGAGCATTTTAAGAAAAGAAAGTATACGCAGCATTTATGATAGAGCAAAATGTGATGGGCTGATAAAGGAAGTCATTTCCTTTATACCTATCTTTAGTATTTCATTTAAATAATTTACTTTGCAGATTTTCTTGAATTCGATGAAGGCTTATTCATGCGTCATTTCCAGGAAAAAAACTTTTCCATAACTTTTTCGAGGACTTCTATACACATAAACAAGTGAGAACTAAGTACGTATTGGCCTTTAAATTGAATTCCTCATAGGTGCTCTGCACAAAAATTTAACCATGCAAATTACACTCAAATTTCTTATTTTGCTGATTAACCTCTCTTTAATCTAATTATTATACCCATACGTTATTATTATAATGAGATGACATCAAAAGGCGTAAAGAATCTCATGAATTTCCCTGTGCATGTGCTTGCACAGTTAACTGTGCACTGTGTAGTGTAATGACTTTAGCCTTTTAATGCCATTTTCATAGCTATTTTTTTTACAAACAACTCAGCAAAATCTATTGAAAGTGTTGGTATTATTTCATTGATATAAATATCGCCTGGCTGCATTTCAAATCTTTATTTTTGTTTGTGTTCATTATTCATCTCATCGTTTAGGTCACTGAACCTTTCTTTGTCAAACAACACATGCATAAATGTCCAGCATTACACGATATTTTAGGTTTTGCATGATGATAATATTTAGATCATTTTCCATCATCACTCATCAGATTCTTGATGTGAGCATATGTGCAGAATATTTCAAATGAATGGCCAACGAACCATAATGTTATGTGGTTAAAATAATAAAAATATTATAAATGTTAGTTTTAAATGAACGCGCAGCCACACAGAGTAGTATGCTGGACTAGTTAAATGTAGGTACCTCTCTTATTATGGAAGTTCCTAATTCTCAAGAATTTTCGCTCGACCGTTTTAAAAACCTATTTTTGGTCTGTTTTATGAGTCACTTGGAAATCATAAATCACATGAGCATAAATCGAACGCACACTCTCACGCATTCTTAAGTGCATAAGTTTTCGAGCTAGCGTTCTCATTCAATTCCTAGCTAGAAGTTGGAACTTGGAACTATCAAGATTTCTGATTTATGAGGGATTTGATGAGTGTTTTTGGAGCATTGGTATCATCGGCAACATAAAACGACTCCTTGAGGAAAAGCTGTTAGGCAAATGCAGAGGTCATTATTGCTTTCTTCAAGAAAAATAAACAAAGACATTTGCTCATCTTGCTGCCATATGCATGCTGCAAACGGCGTTTTTGCCCTTTAACATAAACAGTGATACTGATACCCCGATGCATACAGATAGTGATGAAAAGAGGAATGCTTCGAAATTGTTTCCGTTGGAGGAACGAATCGACGTTTATTTGTCCGTTGCGCTTTTAACATCTTTTTATTTCCATTTTATGCACGCTTCAAAGAACATCCAGAATCCAGAGATCTCTTTATTTTTTCATCTGCCCTTTCCAAAGTAACGCTTCCAAGACCACTGCAAATCCTTTCTGTCTGGAGTCTACAGAAGAAGAAAAAGGAAAAAAGGCGAACTATGCACTGTGCAGAAAATTGTATGTAGCGCAAGTGATAATGAGGTTAAAAAAGTCAAATAAAAGCAAGTAAGTTTATACAGACATGGAAAGATTGCCATTCTCTTGGCGAAGTGGCTCATTGAGTTTTGTGTCACCAGAGAATCATCAACAGCAGCCATCAGTTCGTCCTTTGACAACGGCAACAAATCCACCTACATCTTCTTCTCGGTTCACTTTCTTGCCATCGTCACGAAGCAAAAAGATGGCAAAATTTTTGTCCATTACTTTGACCATATTAATTATCACTTTAGTTGTGGGGCTGGTTGTTAGTGATACCGCCTCCAATTCTCAGCCTGGACGCTCCAGGTTGAGAGCAAAGTCATTATCCTTAAGGAAAAAGAAATTAGCTGCGGCTAGACTTGAGGAAACTTCTACGAGTTCATCGATTGATGAGAGTGGTGCACAAGTAGCACCTGAGGTGGCAGAGGGCAATCCAGAGGATATCACCTCCTCCACAACAACGACAAAGCCAAGATCAAAGAAAGTTGCAAAATCTGTGCATCAAAGACCTCCTCCTGATGGGAATGTGCAGCTCCCAGAGGGATGTGGGGAATGTGACATGACCACATGTAAGAGTTATACGGACAAGAGCTGTCAAGCAGGAATGGTAATTAACAGTTTAAAAATGAACTGAACTACACGTAGTATGCGAATTATTTGTGGGAAACCATGAAGATTTGTCAGTACATTTTTGTAAAAGATGATTTATTTAATTTTAGGTCATGGACAGATGCTCCTGTTGCCATATTTGTGGAAGTGGCGAGGGAAATCGGTGCTACAATGCCTCCATTCCTAATTTGCCTTACACCACGGATGTTGGAATGTGTGGGACTGGTCTCGCCTGTATCTTGCGGAAAGACTTGGATCCAAACGTAACAATATTTAATGCTGCATTTATTGATTAATGCGTGTAATGAGAAACCTGTTTTAGTTAAAGGTGTCAATTTATCATGTAGGAGCCAAAAGAAGCCCTTTGTGAATGTCGTGATCGTCGTTTGGTATGTGGCACTGATAATCATACATATAGTAATGAATGCAAACTTCGCGAAGCAGCTTATAAAAGCCCTGGACTGTCGATTGCGTTGTGGGGTCCTTGTGTTTCAGGTATGCAGATAAAGTTGATAAGTATAATGAGAGTTAATTGTCGATACATATGGTTCTACAAATTTTGAAACTAATATCTCACGTAGCCCCGTGGATACCAACGGCTATCGAGAACATCACTGTGGCTCATGGAGAAGATGCTTCGCTCTCGTGTGAAGTCAAGGGATTTCCCAGTAATTAAATTGAAGTTTTCAAATGTCGGGTGTGTTAGCATTGAATGTTTTCAGTAAGTTACTTTCTGTTCTCTGACTCAAGGTCCTATAATTCATTGGGAGTTTTTGGTTCATGGGTCAAATGGAGCTCCAAGTATTTTACCGGGTGAGTTTATATTGGATTCATGATTTTCTCTTTGATTCAAGTTTTATCCAAAACTACCCGAGCATATTTCTGGCATTTATGAGGGGGGAAATTCCACGATAAATAATGATGTCGGTGGTAATAGGCAATAATGCTCGTTACATTAATGATAGAGGGACCTTTATCGTTTAAATAAATCCATAGCGTGAATGCATTTTTGACTTCACCGATGCATGTTGGAAAAATAAAGCGGTATTAACTTGTAGTACAGTTAAAGACTTCTGAAATGTAGATCTCAACGGCTCTCAAAACCACCAGTTTTAGCTCGATTTTGCATAAGTCATTCACAAAAGTCATGAGAAAAGAAAAATGGCTTCTTCCTGATGAAGGTCATGCCTCAAAGGCGCTTTCCTTACATTTTTCGTTGTATTACCAAAGACATTCATTGAGCCTGGCAATAGTGCACACATCATTTTAACCAAAACTATTTATACTCTTGTATCTAATGAGAAACTGGAAACTTCTGCTTTGACTTATTAGCTCTATTCTTATTTTAAGAAAATTGGCTAGCACCAGAATGTGAATTTAGAATGGAAATTCCCAGAGGATGATCTGAAAAATCTGCATAACAAAAACTAAAACCTGTGCAACGTCTCATATCCCTGTTTCGCTTCTAAAAGAAAAACCGTAGGTCATAAATGGCATATTACACAAATTGAGTGTGCGTTTGCCCTGTCGACTGAATCGCAGATGGAGAACCGCAAAATTTTGCTGTTCATGACCCTACTCACAATTTATAACTCTATTGTGATTGTCAACCACTATAAATGAGAGTTTTCTTTATATTATTGTAAAAATGATGATATGATATCCACTCGCTAAAAGTATACTTTCAACCGGCAATGAATCGAGTAGTGCATAAATGGCTTATTGTTCTTTATTCTTTGCAACGTAGGCGATGACTCAAGTGTCGTTGTCACTGTTCGTGGAGGTCCTGAGCAAACAATGAGTACTAGCTGGATCCAGATAATTTCAGTTACCGAGGAGCGACAAGGAACCTATTATTGTGTGGCAACTAACTCACATGGCGTCGCCAGAAATTATGCTACTGTGTCTATCTCCCGAGACCGACAGCAAGATCCCGCGGACAATGGTCCAAGAAGATTACGATCATAAATTCACAATCGCTTTCTTTCGTTGGGTGAAATCAGGAGGGCTGTATAGCTAGCATTTAGCACGTTTGGGACATCAATGACATTTTATTGCTATCACTGCCATCATAAATCCGGGGGGATATTTCTCATGTACC
Source organism: Willowsia nigromaculata (assembly GCA_034700605.1). Taxonomy (NCBI): domain Eukaryota; kingdom Metazoa; phylum Arthropoda; class Collembola; order Entomobryomorpha; family Entomobryidae; genus Willowsia; species Willowsia nigromaculata. The sequence goes on along the minus strand of JAQIXX010000402.1, from coordinate 50,504 downwards.
AATCCCCTCTTAAGTTGGTTTTTACTTACATTTACATAATTTACATTCTACCAACACTTTACTCCTACTACCAGGTAATTTTTTTACTGCTATTTAAATGGTAATGAAGGACTAGTACAGTTTAGCGCGGTCAAACTTAACTACATTTCAACTAATGTATTGCTTGTTTATGGGTTATAAAAGAAATAAATGATCTTTAAGCGCTGTATAAACAAACACACACGTAATTCGTGATTCATTTGATTCTGGAAAAAGTTTTCAAATGATAAATATGAAGTTTGTTGATTGTCATTGCTAAATGCATATTTACTGATTAAAAGCCCTGATGGGGGCATACGGGTCGACATTCTTGAAATGAAAGCAACAAGTAACTAATCGCAGTCCAATGCATAGGATTAGGGTTTTTTGATATTTCAATGAATGATTGATTCGCAGAGCATGCACTTGCATTTTATTTTTTCCTTTGGCTTTGGTAGTAACATTGGAGAAGCTAGTAACGGTGAAAAGGCCATATATTTCATATTTTTGCTCCTAATCACTCATGATAAACTCCGTGTGCTGGCATTTCTTTTGAAGCACCACGTATCACGCCGAAACCAATCACGAAGCATAATCAGCACTTAATTTGCAGGCTTGGCTTGTATTAAATGAAGTTATGGTCAATTTTACTGGGAGTACGTGAGAATTTATCATTCATACATATTTGCAGCAAGCAGGCATAATTGATTTCAAATGTACTACGATACCTATGCGGACTTATTATTGTGCGTCAATGTTTGGTTCAATTATCTACTTTTTGGCCTAGCGATATATTTAGTATCAATCAGATTGTGTGTGCGATGACGTGTGGCTACATTAATTGATTATTAATTAGGAAACACATGGGGTGGCGTGTGTGTCTGTGTCAATACTGTGCATATTGTGGCTTCGGCTTGCGAAAGTTTTTTGAGTTTGTGTAAGCGTTTGAGATCTTCCAGCTTTATGTAATTTCAAATGAAGGTCGGAATGTGATATCAATGGTAAATATTGTAATTTGATGAAGTTTTGGCGTGATTTGTTTATCTTACCAATCACAGCTTGAATCATGTTATTATTATTATTAAAAATTAGCTTGCTGTTGATTGAAATGTTGTTGCGTTCGGTAAGTTACAAGAATAGAAATATTACATACACCTACGTGTAATATTAACGGTCATGGGGACTATTTTTTGTATAAGATTATCGTTTCCAAACATCGTACTCAGACTCAGACATATTGGTATTAATGTCTACAGTATGGATATATTCACATACCTTAATTGTGTGCTTCATTTTGGGTACTAAATGAAACCCTCCAGCTCATCGTTCCGTGTTGTGTCCAGCACATTTGGAACAACCAATCAAGATACTATTATTATCGAGGTACTACTCGTACTAATGATACTTAAGAACGCTTCAAACTGAATTTTTTAAGTATGAGTTATGTAAGCATATGAACTGATTCATCAAAGTCAAATTATCTTGGGAAAAGTAGCAAAAAAGTGGGGTGCATTATTTTGTTGAAATCACTGCTGCAGAGTTTGAGTCTCACAGATTACGATTAGCATGCTCCTATATTTTGGCGTTTCCATAAATTATAATTGGGTAAGTGGGTTGGGCTTGCGTGTGCGGAAGAAAAGCATGTAGGTATATAATTTATGGAGAGGAAAATATTGTGTGTTCCATTCAATATTCCGAATAATATTTCATGTACCACACTTCACAGTTTAATACCGGATTCTCACTCACCAACTCAAATTCACAGAAGAGACAAGGAAAGGTCAGTATTTTATTGCTATGGAAAAATGGTGATTCGGATTTGATTGGCATATTTTAACTTGACAATCCTTCAAGCTCTTAAACGTCGATGTGTGCCTTAATCATGACAAGATATCATATCATAAATTAATAACTCAAGAGGGATTTTTTTCGCAATTTCACAACCGACTATCCACGAAGAGGACGTGCAGCTTGTGATTGAAGTTTTCAAGTCCTTTATAAAACTAACCTGGAATTCTGTTAATGGAAATTTGCCGTTTTCAAAAAGCATATTAACAGTCACACATTTTTGCATTTTCTATTTTGTCATTTCACCTGTAACGAATGCTAACAAAGAGCTTCATACATGAAAGTGTTAAATCTGCTGTACTATCATTTTACAGTTTATTTTAACCAAAACAGGTTTTCTCCATCGGTCAAAGTTCGCTTCAAGATTGGCTACACTTCTTTTACCATTAATTATTTACCCACAATAATGAAATCAGAGTCACAGTCAACGTCGACAAAGTGCGTCGTATGGCGAGTGTTTTATGATCCATCACTACCACCAACACCTACAAAATAAGTACAACCTCCCCTGCCATCATCCAATCTTCATTTATTTATGCTCATCATGTCTCTCCCTACCTTGCTTTATGACGATGATTAAGCTTGATCATATCCAGTGAGTCTCGTCATCATCATCTTCAACTTCAATTACTATATGTCATTGCATGAATTGTAAACTGAAAAGGAACAAGGAACATGGAAGCTAAAAATTGTTCAGCAACACGTTATTTTTAACCCTTTCTTTACTTCCAATTATAATATGTAATTAAACACTTCTCATAATCATAATATATTCTTCTTATCAGTTATTTCCATGTATTCCGGTTACTCTGCTATAATAATTGTATGTTCCTATGTTTATTTAACAGTTAACGCGTCATCATGCCAACTTGTAAAGCCTATTGTAACAAATTTGTACACGATACGACCGAATGACTATCTATTAAGGTTGTCATGTCCTCGCATCCGTAATCTCTAATCGTTTTTTTTTCGTTTGCTTTCATATTCGCACCGGTGCGGTGCGGTCCAGGCATGTCCAACAGTTTCTAGTATTGACTACACTGACAATGAAATATGGACCTTCACAAATCTGCTCACCGTCCAAACTGCGTTTTTCCCTTGAAATAATGGTACATAAATGAAAGAAGTCATTCATCCAAACTGCGTACCTATGCATATGAGAATGTGACCCTTATTTTCGTTGTAAAAATGCATGTTTTGAGGCATTTGAATTGTGATTGGCGTAGATGGCAAGAAAACTTTCCTTTGTTCGCTCTCCCTCTCGCTCTCTGTTTAGAGATTATTAAGGTTGCATTGTTGCAGCAATTGAAAATCTAATGAATCCGTGGAAAGTCCCGAACAGTGGAATATTTTACAACTATTGCTTAATTTGTTAACTGCCGACATTCACAAAAATCATTTCTGCATACTACACAGCTCTTGTCAAATACATTTAGGTTTAAATAGGAAACAATATGCGGAGTTATGTTAGGCTCCTTCGCAATGTATGAATCTCTGTGTGACTAATGCTGTTTTATTATTAGAAATGTAAATGAAACGAGCTTATCTTTATCGTAGAAGAAAACCATACACCTCTTGTATATAGATGATATAGGTACATATTGTTGAAATGCCTGGAGTGGACTATAAGTATAGAAAGCATACTTATGAAAGTCATGTCAAATCTCCAGCATTACATGTGCAATGAAATGTTGATGATCCAGTTCCACTGACTGACTACTGATATGCATTTACAAAACTCACTCAAAGTTAGGTACTAAAGTACTTTACTGAAAACTGTATATGCTTTTGTAATTGAAAATTAACCTTACATTGATTATTTCCTACACAAAAAAAATCCTGAATGTTCATATTGTTTTTATAATGTTTGTGCATAAGTATATGTATTCGCTTTTTAATGGGTGTATAGTGAAGCGCAAAAAAATTACTAGAGACGCTCGTTGTGTCTCCGTCTTCATTTTACGCATTCACAATCGACGACCAGGCAAAAGAAGTCTCATTAAATGCGACCTTAGGAGGTGAACTATTGACAGTCCTTGATGTCCCTGACACTGAGGAGGACATAGAACGGTGCATGTTGTGAACGAGTGTTGCTGATGAACCAGGCAGCAAGAGAAAACATATCAGTCGCTTGAAAGTGTTGACTGTGATAGAGATTTATTTTTTATTTCGTCTGCACAAGCAATTAATTTTTTTAAATTTCAAACTATACTTTTACTCTGACGATTATACATTGATACAGAAATCTGTAGAGAGATTTTTCATGACTTGAGAGCATTTTTTTATTTCGATTTTAATTATTTTGACGATACAAGTTATTAATTCTCTTGAGTAAAATTCGTACTTTAGGGAAAGAAAAATGAGATCTCGAGCTATTCCCACGATATTTCAGTTGATACCAAACACGAGATGTTTGGTTAGGCGACCACACTCTACGCCAAAGTTACCGTTCAGAAATGTAAGCGAAAAAAAAGTTTAAAAAAATATCTTTCAGTTTGCTATTGTGAGATTATTTTCTTCATAATATGAAGTTTTTATAGAATATTTGTAAAGTGCATGTTTTCTTGTTTAAAATCAGATTGCGTATCGAAGTGTATCGACCTCGTCATGTAGGTATGATCTTCAGCTTCCAGTGGTTGGAGCAAATGGAAACAATGGATTCGGTGCAAGCGGGAAGGTTGCGTTGACTTCCAGGTCGGAGCTCTCAGGAGCTCGAAGGATCGTTGTAAAAGTCGGCAGCGCAGTTTTGACACGAGAGGATAACTGTGGGTTGGCATTGGGCCGTGTGGCTTCGCTTGTTGAGCAGGTATGCAAATCATCAGAAAATTTCCTTCATTTGAATTTCCTTTGAAACGATGCATCTTCCATGGCGACTCATTTGAAGCCTGTCTGAAGGAAAGTTACAAGAACATATACAAGAAAGCAAATCTATATGATTCTTTCTTTTTATTATAATTTTTTAATGTGAAGGTGGCATCTTTACAAAATGCTGGACGAGATATGATCATGGTGACGAGTGGTGCGGTCGCATTTGGAAAACAAAAACTCGCCCAAGAACTGGTCATGTCGATGTCTATGAGACAAACTTTACACTCCCAGGATCATACTGTCCACGTGAGCCCAGTATAGAACTTTACTTGTTTTCGCTTTATCCCTCTTCCACACTCCTTTACATTTTGTATTATTTCTGCCAGACAACCAAAACCTTATTTACGTTATTTTTCTTCCTCATTCTCGTTTAATCTTTTCTGGATTCATCAAAACAATTCTCAGCTTCTCTATTGAATATTATGTATTCTTTCACTTCCTCCTCCTTCCATTCTGCATTTACCTACTTGAGGAACTACGCTGCAACTTATGTAAAAATGTATCATGTTTATAAAAATCTTAGAGAAATATGCGGCATTAATTTTTATGCTTTCTAAATGCACTTATTTCTTTTAACTGTGATTTGCAATTGTCTCAGTTTCCCCCAAATTTTTGGGGAATCCATCCTGACTTTTTAAGTTCACTTTATTAATATTTTCAATTCAATTGACATTGATCCTTGTCGTCTTTATTCATACATAACCTTGTAATTTGCTTGGGAACTAATATAACTGCATAATTTAGTTAATGCTTTTGCAATCTTTTTGACATATTTGTACTTTAACCAGGACCCAAAAGTTACATGCGAACACAATAGCTTGTAAATTATGTAGGCATAATCAAAGTTTATGTACATTCTTTATCATTTGGTTTCTTTATCATTTACTTGTACTAATTGTGTGCGATAACTTGTACTTTACTGAAATCGCAGGGGAATAAAGTCGTTTTGGAGCCTCGCGCAGCAGCAGCCGTAGGTCAGTCAGGGTTGATGTCATTGTATGAAGCTATGTTTGCCCAATACGGTGTTCGTATTGCTCAGGTACATGATACATGGTTTAAAAATAACCAATATATGCCTAAACTATGTGAACATGATGATGATTGAGTAATTAATTGGAACCTAGACATGCTGCAGAATGAATGCATATTTATGATTGAAATTAGTCTCAAGTACTCATTTTGAATCATTTTTTATGGCTCTGTACAACAGGTTTTGGTAACAAAAGCAGACTTTGCTGATGAGTACACCAGACGTCATCTATTCCAAACGATGTCGGAGCTTCTAGCTCTGAACATTGTTCCTATCGTCAACACAAACGACGCTGTGGCAGCTCCACCTCAAGTGTACGATGCTCTTGAAGGCGTAAGTAAAGTTTGGCTAGCAGTTAATCATTCATGCACGTTTCCCAAACAAATTGTGCAAAAGTACTTGGTGACTCTTGAAAAAAATGGCTTATTATGTGCTGTCAATTTATAGGACATCACTGTCAATGATAATGACAGTCTTGCAGCCTTATTGTCAGCGGAAATCAGAGCAGATCTCATGGTGCTGATGTCAGATGTGGAAGGTGTGTACACTGGGCCTCCAGGTTTGGATGGGTCCAGGCTGTTGCACACCTATTGTCCAGCGATGAACGAAGGTGTTAAATTTGGGACTAGATCCCGTGTGGGTACAGGAGGAATGCAGTCTAAGGTATTAGAAACGATAAAGTGTTTTTGTGTATTTTTTTATAAATTGACTTAATTTGCTGTAAAATGCCCGTTGCCCGCCGTGTTAACAACAGTAGTCGCTAATATTTGTAGTCAGCTTATTTGAGTAGTTGGCTGGTAGTTTAAAACGCTGTAGGAGAAGGATGAGGCTTCACAAGTGGAAGGTTTGGAGAACCGAAGTAACCAGTGAAGGCTATGCCTCCTTGATTTAAGTCTTTTCATTCGATATTAAGTACCCGTATCTCCAGGTTTCAGCAGCTACTTGGGCCCTTAATCAAGGAATCCCAGTGGTTATTTGTAACGGATCCAGGGAGGGAGCTCTTACCACCGTCATGAATGGAAGAAGAATTGGAACCCTCTTCACCACACAGGCTATGGGTACTAGGTCACCTGAGTCCGTCGCGGAACTTGGTAAGGAAGACAAGAAACTCATGCGTATTGTATAATCTGCATAGGTATATACTTAATCACTTATTTTATGTTTTTTAATGAAGCTAAACAAGGAGGACGACAACTTGAGGGCCTGACAGGGTCAGAGAGATCTGAAATTATTGACGCAATAGCAGAACTATTGATTACGAAGACAGCCGACATTATGATTGCTAACCAACGGGATTTGGAACAAGCGGAAGTCGACAAAATCGAGCCTGCCATTATTGACAGACTGAAACTCACCGATGCTAAAATTGCCAATCTGGCTTCAGGTAGATACCATTTCCAGAGTTTTAAAATGCTTGTTTGAATCCGATTTCTGAATTTTTACGATTTATGTCTGTATTTTTAGGTTTGAAGCAATTAGCTCAAGATTCTAAACATATTGTCGGACGCACTTTGAGGAAGACCATACTTGCGAATGGTCTGGAGTTGCAACAAGTTACCGTTCCAATTGGTTTGCTGATGGTGATATTTGAAGCTAGACCTGACTGTCTTCCTCAGGTACATACATACGAATATGTGTTTTTACCTCAATTTTCTATTGCGCTTGTGTACATTGTGAATCATACTTATATTGGTCGTTGGTCTCGTTTCTTATCACAGATTGCTTCCCTTGCGATTGCCTCCGGAAATGGTTTGGTTTTGAAGGGAGGAAGTGAAGCGGTAAATACCAACAATGCTTTGATGTCCGTTGTGTCGGAGGCATTGTTGATTCACGGATGTCAAAATTCGATTCAAATGGTATCATCCCGTGAAGATGTAGCAGAAATCATTACATTGGGAATGGTTGACTTGATCATTCCCCGTGGGTCTAACCAACTCGTTAGACAGGTCACTGCACAAGCTCAAGGTGTCCCAGTTTTGGGTCATTCAGAAGGTATCTGTCATGTGTACATTGATACAGAGGCAGACTTGGAGAAAGCTCTTCATATTGGTATGACGTAAACTTGTTCCGTAAAACAATTCATAAAACTAGTCAAAAATTCTATACTCATCATGTTTGTGCTATTTCTTATTATCTTGTAGTGAGAGATTCCAAATGCAGCTACCCCGCTGCGTGCAATGCTGCGGAAACGGTTCTGCTGCACAGAAACCTTCTTGGAAAGCGCAACTTCTTTGCAAATCTATGCGACATGTTGAAATCTCAAAAGGTTCGTTCATATACCTTTTGTTTTGCGTTGAGTTATTGTAATTATACTTTAATCATTCAATTTATGCTGTAAAACAGGTTGAAATATTTGCTGGACCAACCCTCTCCAAAGAACTGACATTCGGCCCCCCTCCAGCGAAATCCCTTCGCACAGAGTACAGCCGACTTGCCGTTACTATTGAGCTAGTGTCCGATGTTCTCGGAGCTATTGAACATTGCAATACTTATGGATCCTCCCATACTGACTGCATTATCACAGAAAATGGTAAATCATGAAATGTGTTTTTCCTGTAAATACAAAAAATCTCTTGAGGATCTCTGAACCATTTTAGTAATCAATTTTGTATGCATGGGGTAATTTCAGACAAAACGGCAAAGGAGTTCTTGAAGCGTGTAGATTCAGCCTGTGTTTTCCACAACGCTTCCACACGATTTGCTGATGGCTTTCGATTCGGACTTGGAGCTGAAGTTGGAATCAGCACTGGACGGATTCACGCTCGGGGACCTGTCGGTGTTGAAGGACTGCTCACTACCAAATGGATTCTTCGAGGAACTGGTGACGCATCCACAGATTTCGGACCAGGGCTCAAGGAATACCAGCACATCAGCCTTCCTGTTGACGAAGTCAAGGGAGACATTTTCCAACAGGAAGTGCACGTGGGAAACTAAATCGGCTATGGACAATGTTTGTCCATTTTCAGAAGAACATAATTCATTCCATATGGAAAAAAATTGGCAAGTAGGTTTAAAATAGGAATCATACATGCATATAAATATTAATTATAGCATAATAATCTATTAGCTACCTACTACTGTATAAATTACATTGTATCTTTTTTTGCATTTATTCATAATATTATATTATTGATGCATCTGTAACATACCTAATCATTTTACAGTCAATTTTACAGTCACGTCAACATTACGACATGCGTTTATATATAATAATAATAATTTACATTATGTGTACATTTAAGACTTCGCATTTAACTGATCAAAATAAATCAATAATTTTCTTCTCTTTTTTATATCGCAAACCTGTAAAACAAGACATTTCATATTTTGGCAAGCATTGTGTATCAAAAGTATGTGTAACATTCTGCATCAAATTATTTGATGATTTTGGCGAGGCCATCTCTTCTATTCTTATATTGTCAACAGAAGAGCAATTACAAAATCTTGCTGACGGAATATCGATTAAGTCTGGCTTCTATACAATTTAATTACACCACATCGCGTTCTTATACTTTACATCAACTCTATAGAAAATCTACATAGAAACCTATGACATGATTATCTCGTATTTGGATGCTGTAATTAAATAATGGTTCGCTGCATCAACAGAGTTCCTTTCAAGTTTTAGGTCTCCGGTCATCCATAAAAATTCGACTAGAATGGCATCGACCACAGAAATAGACTACCAGAGACAGAATTGGGAAGTGATGAGCTTAGCACTATGAAAACAATTTTTTATTGTGCCCTTTAACATTGACTCTGAGAATGTTAAGGTTGCTGTTGTTGATGATGATGATGATGAGAATCGATATGATAAATACAGTAATTACTAGTTGCAAATTTTTCAAAGGGTATTTTCGCCTTGGTAATGCCTAAACTCAAAATTAAATAATAATATTATCAAGGTGTAATGAATTAAATGTTATACCCGTCCATAAACACAGAATAGGGATGGAATGCGTGTAGTAAGATGGGCTAGTAAGGTGATATCATTCTTTCTGCCTGTATTATTTTTTTCGTGTTTGATGGCACTATCGAGTTTTGATGATGGCTATATATAACATGAGCAATGATAAAACATTTATATGTGCGTGCTTGGTCACAGTTTGTAGTGGTATAGTCTATAGTGTCATGTTTCTGATTATAATCAATAGTTATCAGAGTGTTATCATCATGCGTACTACGCATTCATACTCCTACACATGAAAGGAGTAGTGTGATGATAACCCTTGAAGATTTTGCATTGATACTAAAACCTATTTGCGATTTTTTAGCAGATTATTTGTGTAGGTGCATGCTTGCAGGTGATAAAATGAATTAAATATATAGTTGTACTTATTTTGAGCTCGCATTACTAACCATAGCATATCTATCTATTATTGTAGCTCTAGAAAAACGGGCTGGCTGATAATTATTATTTTAGCTGATTGTTGCACATTCAGCACAGACATATCACATCACTTGACTCTTTGCTCTAATAATACTTTACTGAATTTTATGCCTATACTACCAGCCATTATGTTTCGCTGGCATTTTTTGTTCTATTTCACTTTTTAAAGGAGATACAAGTCATCTTTTGTAGGTTGTATGTTTCCACTAATGTTGTAGTAACGGTGAGGCTTGTTTAGTTTGTAAGGCGGCTTGTTAAGAATTTATGGAATAGACAAGCACTCAAATAGCACGTATAGCTAGCTAAATATGTAAATTGAATGGGATATTGGTTTTTAGGACGTCGATAATGGTGGTAGCAGCCGCTACAAATTAGTTCATCTTCCTTCAATGCTCTTCTTCATCTTCCTTTTGCTTTTTAAATTCCACGATATGCAAACAAAGCAGCAGGCATCATTTAAGATATAATTAGAAATGCAATTCTTTCAGATTTATGAGACACAGAGATGGACATTAAAACCGAAGGTGAAGCCATCATGGAAGCTTGTTAAGTCATCATGCATTTTGTAATTCTCAACTTCCCAATTTGCAAAAGCCATTTATATAAATATGTGCAATATGTAACATTGCAAGCGGAATGAAATACGTAGATGGTTAAAATATAGGGAAGTGAATATGATGTATATCAAGTTACTTTTCGCAAGCAGAGATAGATTATGCCATTGAATAACTCCAATAATAACCTTTTCATTTTCATCATGTTCAAAATAGATCTCTCCTTAAAAAAATAAGATTTCAGCAACATGAGTAAAGTTTGTTACATAGTAAATACGTGAGCATAATATAACACAATGCATTCTGGGTGCAATGGACTTTGGACTAGAATTTCAATTGTTTGTTGTATTTTGAAACAAGTTAGAGGAATGAATAGGTACGTATGTATCCGGGAGTTAATTAATTAAAATGATTTTAACTGCATCGCATTTTATTATCTTCATTGATGTACAAACTTTAATTGATGTCGACTCGAACGCAGGAATGATTCAGCGTTTTTTTCCAAGTCTTATGATCAGGATTAACTGAAGATGATGCTATGTATATTGCTCTCTTATAACCAGACAATAGGCATATTTTTTACGCACTCTCTGCACCGACATCGTCAATAATTGTTCATGTGACAGTCACCTAACTCAAGATCAGTTTTATATATCAAGATTTACTATCAAGATAACAGAAGAAACAAATCAGTGGTCATCATCACGAAGACATCGTTATAGAAGACTAGACATATTAATAGGTGCATCTCTAGACATGCCAATTGACGCTATACCAATAAACCAATAATGACAAAGGACACAATATGTATCCACCATATGAAACCCAAAATCCCAAGTACAACTTTAATTCTTCTTCAGTAATAGTATCCGATGCCCATATTATGCTATTATCATCAAATGTTAATGTTCTAGAATTTACGATTTCCTAGATGGGCTGTGGCATTTGCTGCTGCGGGGATTCAATCTTCCTCAATCGATAACTTTCTCTGTTCTTTTTAGACTACACTGCATCATCGGTTCAAAAAAGCACATAAACTTTTTTTAATGGCACATTGCTCAAGAACATAATATTAATCTCCGCCATCCGTATAATGATTGAAGTCTGACAGGAACATGACTGTTTTATTCCTATGGTAATATAGACAGGACACATTATAGACATTATGGTATGTATGCATCATCATCATCTACGACATTCATCATTCATCCGCAAAAGTCGGATAAAAATAAAAGTATCGTAATAACAAGCCATTGTTTTCGCCATATACCTGCCTCTTCCCGTCTAGGTGACCCCACCAATACTTGTAAAACTTGAGAGGGTCTATATAGCGCTTAACCTTGTTAGATGAATTGATTCCGATTTTGTGGGTTCTCTGAAGAAAGACATAATGTCTTTGTTAGTCTTGAGCGATATAGTGGATAGTAGTAGAAGAAGTATATAGCTAGTAGTAGATTAGTGTTAGCAGATATTTTTTTAAGTATTAATAGTCTACTAAAGTTGCACACCTGCCAACGAAGAAAAGGTTGGGGCGTTTTAAGACTCTACACGGCATCACGGCATTCGTTTTTAACTGTCCTTCCCATTACTCACTCAAGGAAAAAATGGTAAGTAGTAAAAAACTAAATTATTATTATTATTATTGAGAAATAAAAGGAAAAGCTCATACAAAAGCATATTATTTCATGTTCAGAGTAACGGGCACACATACACACACACACACACACCAATTGAATTTCATCATCATAATGTACATACCTTATAGGTACGTTTTTAACCACATCTACGTACTTCCACACTTTTTTACATATAGGCAACAGGATTAGAATTATTTTGAATACTAGGTCAGTTGATGCTATCATGAGTATGATTTCGAGAAACTTTTTTAAAATACACACAAGTATTTAGCTATTTAGTCATTCAAATATGATAACTGATTATAGTCCATATTATTTTTGCCATTATATTGCTCAATGGTCCAGCAAAGGAAACCCTTAATTTTGAAGGAACTTCCTTTGCATGTACAATGATATGAAGAAATTTGAATTTTAAAAGCATCTAGATAATCACATTATTACCTAAGTAAATAGACTACTGTCTCTCTCTGTAGAATATTCTTAGGTGGCCCTTGCCAACTATTTTTCATTCATTTTCCATAATATTGTAAGCTCTCACAAGACAAGAAATCTTACATTCTAAAGGGAAATTATTATCATCATTGTTTTATAGCAATTTGTCGGTGATCATTTGCAACGGCACGATGAAAAGTAGATTAAGACTTACTGACGCACACTACACTAAAGTTAGTGAGCATGCCAATAATAGCCCATAAATACATCATCAGCATCATGTCTCCCTGCTTACATATATTTCACCAGCTAGATATAATGCATCCCATCAATTCATCAATTATGCGTGCAAACTAAATGCAGTTGATATTTTATGTCCGTCTACAATTACGTTTGCTTATGCTGTAGGCATGAATTACGAGCCTCCACCACCTCAAAAAACCAAATTAACTAATTGTGAAAAAAGGCCGCTTGGTCATTCATCGTTGAATCCTCCTTCTCTATTTTTACTGCTTTACCATCATCATCATGTACTTAGGTATTCACCAAGCGCTTCGTCCGTCACCATAGTCCACAAAATATGCTAAGCAGCGCTTTTTTTTATGACTTCTCCTACTCTTGAACTTAGCAATGCGCAAAGACACTGAAGGAACTCGGCATGTAACATATTATGGCAAGCGGTTTCATTTTCATTGTTCAACCAAGTCATCATACATACATATATAGTCTTTGAAGCAGGTGATAACACTTGCTTAACTGCTAAACCTAACTTAAGTGAGAGAGGACGGATACCAAAGAAAAAACAACGGAATAGAGACGTTATGACAGAGACAATTATTTTTTGGGGGTAAACGGCATTATATTGGTTAGGCTTCCCTCTCTTCACACACAATAATATATAGAGAGAAGGTAGAGGAGTCGTTATAATAATTATATGCGTACTTAGAATAACGTCATTTTGGAGGTGGATGGATAATATAACTAATTTAACAAGTGGTGTGTCATGTCGCCTTCTTCTGTCTTGTCATACTAATATCTATATGTAGACACATCACACATCGCATGCATTTTTTCACCCTATTCCATCAACAGGCAAGCCACAAAAAAAGTTAATCGTTATAATGCAAATAAATGGGACATAACGTCTTCGGTTGGTTGGGTAGACAAGGAGCAGAACTTAACTTTTCATAGGAGCGTAATAATAATAATAATATTATGTGGAGAGATGGAATGGCATAATATTTATTATTGTTATTTACCATTATCACTCATTATACCTATACATTCTAATTGTATATGATCTTATGCTCGTGATAATCCTCGTTTTTCGTCCTCATCTCTCATCATTTGGATTATTGAAACTGAAACGAGTGAGAGGGACCATGATTTCTCATTCGTCAATGGTCGTTGTAGAGTAGTCAGTGTTTTTTGTTTGGGATTATCATAAAGAAAGTTGTTTATTGAGTAGAGGGATGATGCTGGGAAGAACAATGGTCTTCATCCGCATCATCATCGTCATGATGCAGGATCCACCATCTTGGCTAGGTTTTCATTAAAAAGTCCACCGAAAACAGATTAATTGATGCATCAATTATAAAAACATACATTTTAATTATTCTTCAATCTTCATGCATTTTTTGTCATCGCATCTCATTTTGTGAGTAAGTGTGAATTTTTTATGGGTTTCTTCTTCTTCTTCTTGTTGAAGAAATTGCGAAATGGTGGCAGTGATTAAGTGACTTATTTCATTAGTTTTTATATCAGTCATAAAAATTGATTTCACTTTGTTCATCGGAGCGACATATTTCATATGAAGCCATAAAATCTGCAAAATTGCCAGAAAAGTGATCTACGCAAATCATAAATGTGCATCAGAGAAGGAAATAAAAATTCTTCTAGAAGATACGAGTAATCTATGGGTAGTTTATTTTATGGGCGAAATCATTAAAAGTGTTTGCCTGCGTTGTAGCAATAAAAGTAGTGGCTTTGGTTTTAATAGTGAGTGTCTCGGTGACAAAAATGATGCTTGTTTTGTGCATTTATGCAATTACACAATAGCCCATATCGCTATCACCATCATCAGCGCATCACATAATGTAATGTTCAATGGATTAAATGGAGTAATCACCGATGTGCACAATTGAACGTTAAAATTAAATATTTATGTGTGTGGCTTAAATATGACCGATACGTGATTAAATGATTCACATAACACTACCTAATCCTGTCCTTCTTATTCAAGATCATCATCAAAAGAAACAAAATGTTGTTTTCATGCAAATTAGATTTGCCAAACCCGTAAGTTGCGTAAACCCAGTTTATTTCATTAACAGAGCTAATTATAAATTATTTCGAAAGTTTATGGTCAATTTGTCGTAACGACTTTTGAGGAGGAGAGAAGAGAGAGAATTTGTGGTCAGTGTGTGAAGATTTTTCACACTGAAAACTTGACACTCTTTTGGGTTTCCAAAGAGTTGTGCAAGTTTTTGGTGACTTCGGTTTCTCTGGTTTATATTCATGAACCAGACTCAAGTTTCCTCAAAATATGTTTGCATCGCTGCAATCATTTCAGACTCGGGTTCTACGGTAAAAAACACAATAATTATCAGATTTTATTTTTATTCAAAAATTCCATTTTTCTTGATTCCACAGAAAGACTAATAGATTTATTTTCTTAGGAATGTTGGTAATTAACTTTATTACATTTTTCGACACGTAGGCTACTACTGTATATCGTCAGCAGAGACGTAAATCACCTACGTCAACCTCATTCAATTGCTTTCCTGTCCTCAATTTAGCCAAATTTTATTACTGAATAGGTAACATTAAAACAGGGATGTCTGGTGGCTCATAGGATTAGGGGATGGGTGGAGTCATTAGGTATCACTTATCAGCTATCCGACTGGTGCCACCTTCCACATCACAGAGACTTGCTAATTTTCTGTAAAGAATATTTCCTACTTTACTTTCAAATTGATTTGTTGAATTCTTAGTTTTAGGAAAATCAGATTCAAACTGATTTTTTATCGGAAGAAAAACATCAAAGGACTTTAGCAACCTTGATAATATTGGTCTATGGTAGATCTCTTAACTTGAACTTGGAGGAAGGCATGTCTCGTTGTAAGGTCTAAAGTCAAAATTATTTTGAATTTTAATAATTCGATTTTTAAACTCTTACTATTTAGCGAAATGCTTGCCATTCCTCTCAAGTATCTGTTTTTTTTTTTAAATTTGAGTTTCATGCAGTTTTTCATGAAACAATTTCCAAATTCTCTGACTTTATGTCAGCATAGACCTTAAGTAGAAAAAAATTTATAATAGCAAGGTAGTCCGTAGTAATTCCTACGATGTAGTAGAACCAGAGGTGTATGACATTTATTTTTATACTTTGTCACTTCTAACCTAACCTTTTTGAAAAAGATATTAAGAAAGTGAGGACACCCTTTTAGTCATCCTAGCAAAGTTGCAAAATCTTTTCGTTCTTCTACTTGAGTATTAACTCAAAGAAAAAAAATCTTATTTGTCTTTTAAACAAGTGTGAATACTTTAATTGGTGAGGAGTTCGATATACTAGACCACCAGGTTAGAACGATGACGGCACTACTGCTTAAGGCTTGCAGCAGTGTCAGGCTTTAAGAACTTACGAAAATAAGAACTTATAGTTTTAATGGGATAAAAAAGGCTTAACAGTTGCATAATGCACACTTACAATATCTTATTAACTAAGGTATGTAATAAGAAGAGCGAAAAAAACCCAAGCAGCGTAGTGATAATAATAAGGCATCGATGATGACCACATTTTAATCCGGAAGGGTCAGCAGAAACCAATTTACACAGACAGATAGGGAGGCCTTGCACTAGTAGTGGTGCTCGCGGTGTGGTGGAGGAGACGAGACAGAAATTCTCGAACTCTTTTTGAGCTTTAGTTTGGGTATTCATAGATAATCATGATAGGTTACTCATTCAAAACCATTTATCCTTTTTTCTACATTTTTAGTCTTTGAATATATATTGAGCACAGGTAGGTGTATGTACACAAGTACCTCTTCCCATTATCATCGTCGTTTCAAAATTGTAGCATATCAGAAGAAGGCACGGACAGATTTAATATTACAGAGAAATATTATTAGCAACTAGCAAAATATTTGTTGACGTTTAGTTAGATTCGCTTCATGTACTTTTAACTCCTTCTGACATCATTGTCACGTTCCCCTCCATTCATTCCCCATATTACGTTGTTAACACAATTGTTATAGCCATCTTCTGCCACCATGCATACCACAGCGCTAGGGCACCAAACAACCACCAATTTGGCGACATGGCAAAATAGTATTGTTTTGATGAGGCGCAGTGATGTGCAATTCTCCTACAATGTGCAGCATCATCATCTTCTCCCCTCTGTCTATTATTTATACTTTTGAATTACCGGTTTATCATTAGCAGTGACCATTTCACTTTTTTTCCTGTACGAAATTATGGCAAGTCAATTTTCGAGATAACTTTGCAGTCATTTAAAGGCACCACCAGTCAGAGTCGAGAGGTTGAAAGATGCACATACACTAGTCATTAGTCGAATATGCATATTGTTCGCAGGAGTCCTTCTCTTCTGTGAAAACAAAAGTTTTTTTTTCTTTAAATTGGCAGTGCGTAGAATACAAAATGGATCGATTGAGAGCGCAAATATAGGTTACCGTTTTATAGGTTACATGAGTTTTGAATATTCAAAAAAAAAAATTGGTGTGATGGTTGGTGCGTAGGTTTTTTAAAGTGTTCTTGTTGGAAACCATTTTCAAGGGCCCTTCATCAATACTTGATTGATTGTTATGCAACCCTGTAAAATTTAGGGACTTGTGCTCCTTAGTTTTCAAAGTGGTGGCAGTAGTGAAATTGTGGAATATTTTTTATTGGATTTAGAACAGGGTTTAAGCAAATTTATCAAAATGGTTATCATGAAGACGCTAAGCTTATTCCAGCTGAACTTCAAAAATAAGTTTAGCTTCGTCACCGACCCAGGCTCAGAGTTGCCGTTTGAGTCGTCCGTGTACTTGCGGTTAGCTCATACAGTATTTTTTCATATCCCATTTTCTTGGTTGATCAGAAGAATTGTGTAATTTCCTAATTGAGATCTAACAAGAGCCCACCTTTGAAAAAGATATAGAGGCTTTTGTATGAAAACAAATGAATTGGTATGACTTGACTTTTAAAGTGGATTGTCAATGTCTTTGTTGCTATCCGCATTGCGCGTTGCATGCAACTATTATGCAAGATGCGAGCAAGCGTGAGCTTCCCCTTGCAGCAACGTTCTTGTAGCTACTTACCTATTTCCCATTCATTTTGGTCATTCTTCGTTGCAAGTTTCATGCTTGCAAAGATAACCAATGATTTTGGCATGGCGTTTTCAAATAAGTGTGAAAAAAGGGGTCTTTCATGGTTATGCAATAAGTCCTGTGTTTCCTGACATATAATGCTGGACATGTAATGTCCATTCTAGATAAGCATGAAAATGTAAAGATAAAGGGATACAATAAGTATTTGCATAAAGAGCTGAAACACTGACGAAAAACAATGGATCAAAGGTCAGAATAGTCAGCGATTTGAAGAATTAATTAATTTGTTTGGTTTTATTTCAGTTTTATCAACAAAAATTTCGGGGCCGAGCCTGTGATTGTTAGTCAATCACCGTTGCCAAATACAGATACAAACTGCAAGGAACTAATGGACGCGGTGGCGTCGGCATCGCCTGATGCCAGGCGAGACGCCATTTCTGTGCGGAATGCATGGAAAAGATATGGGAAATCAGAGAAGGGGACACAGGTTTTATCAGATTTGACATTAACCGTTCAGGAGGGAACTATGTGAGTTTAACATTTATTGCCTAATATTTAAATGTGACATTTAATGTTGAATGTTGTTTTACTCAATTTATATGACTCATTAGGAAAATAATAGTGTTAACTATTTTGTCGTTTTCTTTTCAATTAATCATTGGTAAATAATATGAGGCAATCAAGATATTAAGCAAAAGATGCCAAATGTAAGGGCACTTTGAAGTTTGAGGTTTACACACTTTTAATCCGATTATCAATGTGTCACAGACACTCAGAAAAGAAGGATTTTCCTATTGCATCCTCATCCCCAATTTTCATGATCTACGTCAAGTGCACTTGGGTCAACAAAACGTCTGTCTAACTGACTATATGTTTCAATAAACTCACTCATCTATCTACATAGCTGTTTCATTAGCGTCAGCGCCATTAACAATGACAAATAAAAATCCAGCTTAAGTATTTCTTCATAAATAGATTATTATTAACCTTTTCCTTTTTTGTTTTTTGCAGTTACACACTACTCGGGTCGAGTGGATGTGGTACGGATTATTTCTAAACTTTTGAATAGATATTCTATTTGAACTTGTCATTGTTGTCATTCACCTTATGCTATGATTACATAATGCGTTTTTTGGTTGATTTGCTTTAAGGAAAAACAACGCTTCTTTCTTGTATTGTGGGTACGACCGAACTGGACCAAGGAACATGTAAAATCTTTGGTAAGATACCAGGCTCAAGGGGATGTGGCGTGCCAGGGAAAAAAGTTGGCTATATGCCACAGGTAAGTTTTCATTTCATTTTTATGCAAAAAGTAAATCAAAAAGTATTTTTTTCGAGTAATTTAAGCATTTTTTAATGTGTACTTCAAACTTGATGTCTTGTAGGAAATAGCACTTTATGGAGAGTTTACGATCAAGGAAGCTATGCTTTACTTTGGAAAGATAAATGGAATGTCTACAGTACAAATTGTGGACAGGATGACATTTTTAATCAGATTTTTACATCTTCCGCCGAGTCATCGACCGATTCGTAGTTTGAGGTGAGTTTTTCAATTTAAATAAACCATAATTGTAACTTTTAGGTAAAAACTAATAATGGAGGATAATGCCTTATAATTGCAATTTTGTTTTCATTTTGTGCAGCGGAGGTCAACAGCGTCGCGTCTCATTTGCTGTTGCGTTACTACACGAACCACGGATTTTAATTTTGGACGAACCGGTATGATTAAACATAATGGAATGAATTTAATATTAAATAAATACAAATAATAATGAGACTGATTATTTCTAATGTAGACTGTTGGAGTGGATCCCTTATTACGCCAAAGGTAAAATTAGGAATGAATCATGCATAAATTAATATTTTAATCACTGTCGTTTTCTTTAACAAAACGGTTGATTATGCTCGCATTTTGTAGTATATGGAAACACTTGACGGAACTTGTGGAAACTGGGAATACAACAGTGGTAATCACAACACATTACATTGAGGAAGCTAATGAAGCACATCGGGTACGCAAAAAAATTATAACCTTTGAAATCTTCAACTTAAGCCATACTTCTTGAATTGGAAAACATCAAAATATTTTTTTTATAACAATAGATTGGATTAATGCGAAATGGCCGCTTGCTTGCTGAGGACTCACCGCAGAGGTTACTGGAAGAATTTGAATGTAGCAAGTTGGAAGAAGTGTTTTTCAAACTATCAGTGAAGGACACGCACAATGACGAGTTTGCGTCAGTGCGGTCATCGGACAGTTCTCTGAGGAGCAGCAAGGTTTCAGCGGAGGATGCAGAGAATGCGTCAGCAAATGAGGATGCGACAACGACATCATCTCTGGAGACAGACATGTCCACCGAGACGACCACAAGCACTGTTGCTGTCTGCAATGAGAAAAGTAACGAGTCACAGGCTCCACAGAGCAATGACACGGAGGAGCCTCCAGCACCACCACCGCTACCACCCATGGCTCCCAGTCCAACCTCACCGGTATTTAACAGATCAGTGGAACAATTAATTGACGATACGGAATCCCGAACAAAGGAAAACAAACAAAACAACAATAATGCGAAGAAGGAGAAGGCTCAATCACCAAAAAAGACAAAACTCAAATGGCGTCGTAAATCACCCAAAAAGGAAGTGGATGATGACGACAGTATTTGTATTGAGTCGTGCAAGGAAACTTTCTACAAGGAATGTCTCGGAATCTGTAACATAATGGTGGCCCTTCTCTTGAAAAACTTTTTGTGCATGTGGAGAAACATTGGGTACTTCAAATTTTCATGACTAGTATTCTAATGAAAGTAGTTTCAAGAATCTAAAAAACTATTAATTTCTTTTCCAAACAGATTTGTACTGTTCATCTTCCTCCTGCCAGCTTTGCAAGCTATTCTGTTTTGCATTGCAATTGGTGGGGACCCGACCGGACTGCCTTTAGGAATTATTAATCATGAAGTTATGAATATCTCGGGTTGTCATGTGACGCCAGGATGCTCGATAATGAATATGAGTTGTAACTTTATCAAAATGATATCGAACACTACGATCCATCTGGTAGAGTTTAATTTTGATAATTATGAAATGATATACACGAACACATTGCACAATGAAGGGTGATTTGTGAGCACAATTTATTATAAATTGAGATTCTTATGATTTATGCATGTGTCCGTTGTTTCCAGAAAACGTATACGAATGAAAGTGTTGCTTTGAAAGACGTTGAAGAAGGGAACATCTGGGGGTACGTGGTCATCCCAAGCAATTTTTCGGATGCGATGATTCAAAAGGGCGTAAGTGGCAAACATGGTAGCTCTCTGTATGAAGATGGCTTTCAAGGAACACACATCAAACTCCATTTGGATATGACAAGTGAGAGATTTTTTAATTTTTATTGATCATCTTTTACATTTATATACCTAATGTAATTGTACTGATAACACATTTTATACATAATTTTAGGTCAACAAATAGCCTTCACTATACAGCGCACACTGTCCATGTCTTTTCAAAAGTTTGCGACAAATCTGCTCTTTGATTGTGGAATGAACGACACTATAGATTTGCCACCTGCATCAGTAATTACCTTAATTTTTTAATAATCACTTATATTCATGGAAATACTCTATCATGGTCTTTTGAATATCATTTATAGTTTGCGGAACCAATTTATGGTGGACCATCTTCAAGTTTCCGAGAATTCATGGCTCCTGGGATAATTCTGAGGTAAGAATAAGAAATCATTTTTCATGGAAAAATGTTGCCCAAGTCTACGTGTTTAAAAATCTAATTTTAATTCTTGCCCACAGTATCATATTTTTCATGTCGGTTGCGCTCACTGGATCTGCCTTCATAACGGAACGGAAAGAGGGAATGCTGAACAGGACTCTCGTGTCTGGAGTGACAACAGGGGAAATCATTACTGCACATTTGCTAACACAATATGTAATAATGACTGGACAAACGATTCTTGTTTTGGCAGTGATGATCTGGGTCTTCCAAGTTCAAATTGAGGGCTCAGTGACGGCTGCAGTGCTTTTGACTTTGTGCCAAGGAACATGCGGAATGGCTTTTGGTACAGTCATCTGAATACAATTGTAGTTTTAATTTGTAGCTGACAATAATGACTAGCGCTATTAATTTTAATATATTGATTTTTCCGTATCTAGGATTTTTAATATCTTGTGTGTGCACGGATGAGAGGAACGCGATTCAGATGGCGTTGGGAAGTTTCTATCCTAATCTGCTCTTATCAGGTACGGTGATATACATTCATTTTTCATACTTGCAAATGCTGCATCAAAAGGTCAAATTAAATGACCAATTTGAAAATGTTTTAGGTGTTGTCTGGCCGTTGGAAAGTATACCAGGTATACTACGAAACATCGCCCTATTTCTACCTCAAACAATGGCATGTGAAGCAATGCGCTCAATATTTTCTCGAGCTTGGGGTTTCGACCATCCCAAAGTTTGGCCAGGATTTGCAGCGTCGTCTGTTTGGAGTCTCGTCTTTTGGCTGTGTGCCTTGTGCCTCGCGCGCTTCCACAAGAAGTAGCAATCTTGGCTTGAAGAGTGGTACTTAGACATATTATGATTAAAAATTAAGTATATATAATTTCTCCCAACTCCAGACTGTTTTCAATTTTGTTGTACGGGACTTTTTCAATTATGTTTTTTTTCTACTAATTACGTATTAGAAATGTACAAGCGCAATATCATTAACGTTTGGAGCGTATGTTTATTTTAATGTATGATGTATGCTGTTTGTAATGGCAGTTTAAAAAATTCTGTGAGTAATTTAATTTCTTTTAAGTATTAAGTCTTAACATTTACTCGGTGTTTTAACCTTTGTGAAAAAGAATCATGCAATGGTTCTAAAATAATCAGTGTATAAATGTAAAATTCAGCGTGAGATTTTATTTCGAAGATGTACTAATTATTTTTTAGCGAAACGTCATTTTTATTGATTAAAAGCTCGCATGTGTAGCAATCAAATAACTTGTTTTATATATAATTCAATGTCATTTTAATATAATCACATTTGCTGCTGAGCATTCTTTACAATTTTACCACTAACTACTTCATCTTGAGGTGCGTTACGTCCAAACTCAAATGTCAGGGTTAGCTCTCCCAGTTTCGATTGCGGTAAAATATCCGGGATCCATTCAATTACGAAAGGTACACTTTCCGTTGAATTTGGATCATGCTTGCCTAAAATAAAGAATTATTTCCATACATATGATGACAATGAAAGCATTAGTGAAAACTTAAGAAACTTCCGTACCAACTTTCAGGTAGGTACTATATAAATGCGGCTTGATTAGTTGATTTTTTCTGTCGGTATCATTCGGAGGTATCCACTCTTCGAACATGCCATTAGACCCCTTAATAAAATACTGACTGATCTTTAGTGGAATCTAAGATGAAACAATATTAATCAGAAAATGACGGATACTGTAGAATTGACATTAGTCATTAAGAAATTAGTTATGCTTACTATTGGATTTTGAAAGATTTGAAGCACGTGAATAACATTCGTAATT
The DNA here is from genome assembly GCA_034700605.1 of Willowsia nigromaculata. Classification (NCBI taxonomy): domain Eukaryota; kingdom Metazoa; phylum Arthropoda; class Collembola; order Entomobryomorpha; family Entomobryidae; genus Willowsia; species Willowsia nigromaculata. The sequence continues at coordinate 26,860 of JAQIXX010000402.1, read as the reverse complement.
TTCCACACGTGCTTTGTAAAGGTGCCGGCAGGAGGTTTATCCGTCCTTGAGAATATCACAGTTTGGTTGGGTAACCTCTTCTTTTTTATGCCAGTGGTTATGCGCTCCTTCAGTTTTTCAAAATAGTCCTGTGCAAAAATCATAAAATATTACATGTCTGCATTAATTGGTAGGTAAAATGATGAAGCAGTGCTTACCGTTGAAATATAGTAGACAACTGGGTCAGGTTTCCCACAGAATTGGTAGTTCATTGCAGCATTAAGTCTTTCATTAACTCCAGAGAGCCAAAACTCGAAAACCTCCGTCATTTGGATTACAGGGTCTGAAGTTGCTGGTGGCGAAGTTGTCGTTGTTGCAACCACTGTGGGCTGTGTTGTGAACGTGGTAGTAGTTACTCTACCACCCGAGCCTTTCGATGACGTGAATGTGCTTTTGTTTGCGTTTTCAAAGTGAGTGTTGGCTGAAAATAACTGGGCTTGGTGCGTATGATGAGGTGCTTGTATCAAAGTGACGTCAACGGTAGATCCATCAACGCCAGATCCGTGACGCCGTTTTTTATTAACGCTCGCGGTTGGTATAGTGGAAGTGGTAATATTTACTGTTTGATGAACAGTATCCGAGGTGGAAAAAGCATTGGCAAGTTGAATTGCATTTTGCGCACTTGCGAATATTTGGCACACCTGAATTATAGCCAACAATAATATCTTTTATGCATCTGGGATTGCATACATTTTTTGTACTATGTTGTTTGTTATTTCAAACCTGAGAATCTCCATCGTCTAAGCCATCTAGACCCGAAGCGTCACCAAAACTAAGCGAATCGTCCACATTGGTAACTATAATTTGGTCCGAAAGAACTCCTTCTAAGCCTTGGACCTGTATTGAACATGGATAATTTCCATTTATAATTAAAATCAAAGTAGTAATATAGGCAATAGATTTAGAGTAAGTACATGCATCATACATTGTGCAACGTTGCATCATCAGCAGCCGCTATACTTTCCAACAATGAAATGTTTTCTTGCATTATTTCCACTGAAATGTGACTGGCATCAATTCCGTCAACTGTAGTAGCGGTTACTGGTGGTGGTAGCGTTACTAGGTGAAGTTGGCTTAATAAAGTTGCTGGAAAACCCAAAAACCAATGCATACGAGAATCTTTTAAACATTTAAATATGATCATTTGAGTAATTACTTACGAGAACATGTCTGATTGCTCTGCATTAAAAAATAATCGAATTCTGAGCTAAGGTTGTCATCACTTGCGAAGGCACATAAGCAGGCATGATAATGAACGCAATATCTCGCGTCCATTTCTACAACTTCAGATGAGGTGGATTGTTGCTGTTGTGACGATTCACTTTGTCGATTCTAAATGAGACAACAACGTTATTAAAGACATTTTTATTAAATTATGCGTTAACTTTGCATTATTATTTGATGAGCCATTATCACAAACCTGTACTTTAAATGGTTTACAGGTACAAAGAAACTTCTTTTCTGCCATTCCATCGTCCTTATTATGCTTGAAGAACATGATGTGCAAGTAACCAAGAGGGTGCTTATTTGTTGCTGTACACTTGACAACAAATGACGTTTTCGAAACACGTTGCACCAAAATATCATTTGCTTCATTCAAATAACCTAACAGCGTCTGCAAGTGATAAACCCAATCAGTTATTGGTTTGGCAAATCAATCAGTATTCGTTAATTTATTTCAATTTCAGTTGGCTCACTTGTTGATGGTCTGCAGGAATATTGAGTGTTGTAACAATTGAATGCTTCACAATTAAAGGATGAGATTCTGAAAAACATCGATAGGCTGCTTGGACGTGACTGCAGGGAAACTAAAATACATCAATGCATCAATTTAGCATGATTTTTCACACCTTCATAAAATTAGTTCAGAAAAAAAAACTTTAATAATGATATCATAAATGGAGTAATGAGTTGGTAGCTGACACTAACTTCTTTGCTTTTAACACAGGCGTCAACGTAGCACTTGGCAGTCTTTGCTGATGACTCATCTTCTTGTAATTCTGTCGTTGAAGACTGATTTAATGGAAGCTGGACAAAGTTACGATAGTCCGGACCGCGATCTCTTAGCCTCGCAGAGAAAACCTGTAACACGTACAAACTAACGTTAAAACTTGATATTGGAACACAGCTTACGTTGCAGTAATACAATGAAATAATTCTCAGTTTACAACTTGTATTAAAAGTAACAACAAAGTACCTGCAGTTCAGGAATATTGACGACTATTTTGCAAGCCTCCGTCGACGCCTTTTTCGCAGCACCATTATCTCTAAAGACAACATCACAGGCTTTATTTTTACACGAATTCCCTCTCGTGCCATTAACGGTTCCACATTTAGGGCATTTCCGTATTCCACGTTTTGTAGGTCTTCCCAAATCAGCAAAAAAGGACTTCCATTTGTCTGGACTATGTGGCATGTTACATGCAGTGATTGCTTTTACAAGTGTTAAGGGTCAATTCATTGATTCTTATGTTCTTAACTTAATAAAAAATTATGGAATATTGAGACACTCAAAAATCGATTAAAATCACGTCCCTTGGCCTAAAAGACTTTTACATAAGTAGAAAACATGTTCCGCTTCTACCATGATTCTTTCAACAGGTAACAAATTGCTGATTACAACTGATAATGTGTGAGAAGCAGAGCTTTGTTTCATTAGTAAAATTACTTCAAATTAGAAGCTGCACCATACATTTACTGACAGTTCAAATTAAAGCAAACTCTGACTTAACAAAATAAGTGTGATTTTTCAATGCTAAATTAGAGATAAAGATAATTGTGTATACTTTACAGATATGTTAAAAATGAAGCTTAAACTATACACTAGAGTTTAGACATGTTTCTCTAAGCTATTTTTGTTTTGTTGTTGTTTTTTTATATCTTGTCTGGCAACCTTCAGGTTTGCCTCCTTTTAGCAATTCCTGCGCATCAGAGTAGGACTGGTTAGTAGAGAAAAAAAAATCCTGCTTTGTTCTCGACAAAGATGAAATGTTTGCATGGCTTGATTTCTAAATAAGTTTAAATGGATACATGATGAGTACGTGTGAATAACAAAGAGAATAACATGAGTTTAATTCAATTAAATTGAACGTAACAACTATCACTTGGACTATATGACTATGACATAATGTACTAGACTTTTAAAATCACAAATGTTTGGGTTAAAATTAAAACGTAAAATACCACTACTAGTAAAACATCAAAAATAAATACATCAAGTGTAAAACAAATAGAAAAAAAAAACTGCTTAACCATCGGTAACAACTTACAAATTAACACTTGGAAAGTAAAATATTATTGTAAGTCTCTATTCGTTACATACATAAGACTAAAGAATTATGAAATCCCGATCATTGTTTCTGTTTGGATGAATTCTTCTCCTCCTTTTCCAACTTTTCTTTCGTGACAAAATACTCCAAAACGACGGCTGTTAGTGATTCCTTGATTAAACGTTGTCTCTCACTGGAATCAGTCACATTTTCTATTCTCAATAAAGACAGCAAAGTTTTGTACTTCATTTTCAATCATGTCGTTTTCTAAAATTCTAAATAGATTATATTTTGATTACCCAAATCTGGAATGAAATTAAATCTTCGCCCAATTGGTGGCTCACGAGGAATTTCAACTTTTTTCTCAATGACGATGTCTATCAGTTCTTTGTGCAAAACGTGAAGTGGCCCTGGCAAAAAATAAAGCGGAATAATTAATACATGTAAAAAGGTGGTGCTTATGGCCTGTTTATCAGGTCACATTACTTAAGCTCTGACTTGATTCTCCCATCGACACGGAAAAGTTGACGACTTCCTTCGCTGCTTCCCCATTTGAAGTTAAACTGCTGAAATCACCTTTGAGACGAAGTTTCTTATGAGTGTAGTCGAATTCAGGGGTGGATTCACATTGCTCTGGAATCTGGACTGTAGTTGATTCTGTGCACTTTACTTCGTTCAGTGGAACATGGTCATGGTTTGAGTTGGAAGATGCAGTGGCTGACTCTGACAGTAGTGTACTATCTGTCAAATTCAACAAATTAAAGAAATTATGACAAGCACATCACTAGTCTGCATAGTTTGACACTTTAAATGAAGTATTGTGAAACTAAATTCGACAATTTCTTCACCTTTACATAAATTATCATCAACTTGTGAGTTCACCGACTCCTCATTCGATGAGTCAGTCAAGTCGATCAGCGTAGTCTCCCACTTTTTCTTCAACTTACCAGAAAACAGTCCAGTCTTATCATTTCGTACCCTGATCACTTTCTTTGGCATGAATGATTTTCGTTTCTGGCTATTGCTGACATTCGTCTTGGGAGGCTTGTATTCCTTCGGGGTCACATAAAAGTAGGTATACTTAAGTTTACGGGATTCCTTTGACTGTCTATTAGATTCACTGCTCATCTCCAACTCCAGCTCATCGCGAACTAAAAATTAATAACAATCGCGTTAAATGCAATTTGCATTAAATGCTATAAACGTAAATTAAAAAGTCTGGGATCTACAACATACCATTTGTTGATGGTTGTGGTGGCGGCACAATATCCTTCTTTTCAACTGGTCGAACTTTGGTGTCCAAACGCTTCATTTTACCTGGTTTTGAAGTTGTCTTTCGAGAAGTGGTCGTAGAGCTGCTTGGTTGACGCTGAATAGAATTTCCAGTGGAGGAAGTGGCTACTGCTGGGACATTATATTCACATTCGGAATTTGCAGTATTATCGTTTCTGGCGGATAAAGAAACTATGATTAACATATTGTTTTACCCTTTGAGAAACACAATTGAGAAATATTTACCCATGATTTGTCTCTGTTGTTTCATTTGTTCTTGACTTTCCTCGATTGGCATCAGTTACTTGAACGGGCGCCCCGAATTCCTCAGGATTTAAAAGTGGGAATTCATCTAGGGACTCACTCTCTCGAAAATGGCGTGCTCCAGGGGCGCAAATTCTTGACCGCTTTAATTTACACCTGTCTCCGTCATCATATACAACCTTGTACTCACTTTTGTCCATAATCTGTAAAACGGTCGCTTTGCAAAATATCCCCAGGCGGGGGTGTTTTGCGCTGACTACCGTCCCAGGTTTTAATGATCCATGCAAACTTTCCTCGGATATCACACATGTACCCAACTCAGACTTCTGGAATGAGACCTGTGGCAAATTATAAACGAGACTAGAGTAAAGACTGACACATTGAAGATCTGATTTACCACAAAACTGACTAAATGATGCCATGACACTACAGTACTTACTTTGACCTTAACCATGCGATCAATTTCTTCGACAACTGCTGAGCAGTAGGCCCCTCTGTAACGGGCACTGACCACTGTTCCAATAGGGAAAAAAGGAGGGTCATCTGACTATAAGGATAGAAGCGATTCATCATGTATTAATTAATGGTTGTGAGCGGTTTAGTTCAAGTATAACTACAAGCAGCCTTTCATGTAAATTGTATTTATGACTGACAGGTCGAAGAGTATAGTTTACTTCAGAAAATGTAAATCTACAGTCGTGTTCAATTAAACAATTCCGTCATTCAGTTACACTAAAGTAGTAGGTAATTTAATTACTTTCTGCTCAAAAATATAATCTGTGTTTTAATTGCTTTCATTCAAACCTGCGCTTATTAACTTCCTAAGCCATGTCATGATTCAGTTGTTAATGTTATATTCATCCTGTAATGTATGTACACGATTTCTCGAAAAGTATTTGAATTGCTACCAGATCTGGTCAGACAACAATTTTGGGGTCACCAGATCAGTTAATTTTAAATCACAATTTAATGGTATTTCGGGACACGAAAAAGTCTTATTCGGAAGTTCCACTTAACGTACTACTTACGTCAGTCTCGTCATAGGTATTTCTTAAGCTCTCTACTCTAAGTTCACACTTCACAATCCGTACAAACTTAGGTATGGCATGATCATTGGATGTGTGGAAGGAAATGAGCGTGGAACGATGTAAAGTCAACAGTGAAAGTATGCTTTGTGTGTAAGGTGGTGTTGACTGGCTTTCACTTATTCAGTTGGTTGGTATTACTGTGTATACATGCTTACCTTTAACGCGTACATGTTTCAATCAAGTCCAAGTTGTAACTTCAACCGTAAAAAATAAATCCTTCTTGCTACAGGTTTAAGTAAAGTCTCGCCAAAAAACCTAGCTCCTAAATTAACACAAACAAGCATTGCAACATAAAACTAACAACAATTTTTTTTAAACTACAATACAATCTGTTATCTAACTTTCTTCATTGTTAAATTACTCCAGAGTAGTTGATTTTACTTGTAATCTCAATCTTGTAGTATACCTGACTTATGTAGTTTATCGTCCACTTAGATCAACAATATGGAATTCATCGACATTAAGGCAGTTTCAGGGAAATCTTTAAGATTCCTGATTATGATTGCGTACTACCAATTTCATTCACATTACTACAATCAATCGTCCGTTCCACATACCCTACCCATATATCATCTAATCATCTTCCACAAACGTCCCAATCCCAGGCAAGGCTTTCCTGGCTGTGCTGTAATGCATTTCTCGTTGTTCTAAAGTTTTTTCAATCTCCGAGCAAGAATGTATGGATGTGAATTAACAGTTTCAGATAACAAGCATAGCATATTCATTAACAGTTTGAGGAGGCAGGTAGTATTAATTATCAATGAAAACCAACGGCATTATATCAAAAGAGTAATTATTCAATTAAACGTCTATAATTAACTGAAAAACACCCGTATTTCTGTTTGGGGAATTTTTAATAAGTTTCATTGAAATATTTTAAAGTTACATGACGTATATATTTAGGATTTACAGATAATTAGTACCTTATAGTAATGGATTCCTCGTAGTCCTCTTGTTTGTCACTATCACTGCCGACTAAATTCCAACTAGTTGACGCATTCAGAAAACGTAGTAGTTTTTCTTGTGGATTGAAATCTTTCTAGGACAAATTTGAATAGTGGATAGTTCTGATGATTGAATAGTTTTGTGATGACCTGTGAGTAGGTCAAGATGGAGAGTGATTCGGGGAAGCTTCCATTGATTTCGGAGAGAAATCGGGGTTGAAGGTTTTAAATGTTTTTAAAGACAATAGTTGAAATGTGAAAGTTGGCTAAATTTATGTTTCAATGGATCTACAAAGATAAATATTTATTGAAGTAATGAATACATGTTCACATTCAACCAAAGTAGAAAGTAGGCTACGTGCCATTGTCAACCGAATTTTTTTTGTGCGGGCTTTTGTTTTTTAATTAGAAAACCTAAATTAAGTTATTGGCACATGCGTCGTGTGTAAGTATGCTCTATAAACTGTGATATCAAATATTTTATGATGATCGAGTAAATTGAGTCGTTTTAGTCATTTATCGAGTAACTGTCAGTTAAAATGAATGAATATCAAGGGCGAAAAGAGAACTGGCAATGTCTATGCGAATGACCAATAATAATTATTAGAACTCATAAATATTAACTGTAATTGATCTGTTACACTAATATTTCAGGTGTTTGTACTAACTGCAGCTTAAAGTTTACGTTTGATTTTACCACAATGCTAACATAATCCTAATTAATGCCTTTTAGTTGATGATTCCCGACGTCAACGTCCTGTCATGAAAAAAAAATGCATTGTGGATGTGGATTGTATTATTGGTTATTAGTTGTGAATTTGGCAAAGATCATGAGAACTAATCAGAACGAACATTTGGTGGTTGATAAATTAGCAATGCATATAATATTTATTGAAAATTATTTTTCCTTGTGTTCGACATCAAGTCAACAGTACACAATGTTTTGTTCCTAAGAATGAACTTAAAGCTATGAAAATTTCATAATGATTTAATTAGTAATAATAGTGATAACAATCAACAATTTTAAATCAATCGTAAGTAAATTGAGCATTTCTTTCAACAGAAGGAAAGCTAACATAATTTCAAACAAAATATCTGAACAAATGCAAAAACTTAAATATATGTTGTTTAGATTCAATCAGTGGTTATGATGGAGGTTGATACGTCGGTTTTAACTTCATAGTCTCCTCCATGCTCGTCCTGTCTACCATCTCATGTTGGCGGATCTGAAATTGTGATCTCTTGGATATCGTCTTCAATATTCATCGTTTCGGCTGTAAAGTCTGATGACTCGGCTTCGTCTGTGACAGCTTGAGAAGAAGAAGTTTCATTTTTCGTCTCTCTGAGGATAATCCTTTGATTTTGTGCTAGTACATTCCTATGCCTGACGGGTAGAGTGGTTTTCTTCATAATCCGCCCAAATACGAGTTTCAACCATTTAATTTTCTCAAGCATTTTAGGCACGTCGAAAAACCCTTGTCCATGATTAACGCAAACCTCAGACATTCCAATTAAAATCATATTCACTCGGAGGCTCAATTCAGGGGGATCAATAGTGCCTTTTCTTTCTGTCATACTCCACATGGTTTTCAAGGAGAATCCATGGTGTTCCACGCGCGAGATAATTTTCTTCAGTTCCAGTAGTGACTTGGAAGGCTGTGTAGTAGGCATTGCTGCAGGTTGCTTCGCGGTTACTGCATGATGACCGCTCATATTTTGGAACATAGTCTGTGCAGTCGCCAAAGAATGAGTTGGTCCTGGTGTGGGATTTCCATTTGTGTTGGAATTTGGTTCTTGATTCGTACCTTGGCCAACAACTTCTGTCGCCTGTGGTCCATTTGTATTGACCACCGGTGGGACCCAAGATGTACTTGGGTTCGTTATTAAGGATCCTGTAGCTCCATGTGTGCCAGGCATCTCAAGATTGGATGCAGAGTAAGTGGTCCTTGTAGACAATCCACAAAGCGAAGAGCTTTGACTTAAGTAGGCGTTGGAATTTCCACGAGTCCCAGTACTTCCAGATATACGGGAGATATTTCTTCTAGAATAACCGATGACTCTATTTCTGCGATCCCATGAATATCTATTCATGCAAGGCATAAAGGTCACATGATATCTGTGATATCCATTTCTTCGTGAGCTGAATGCCGAATTATTCCCAGATGGGCGTCGATGATACAGAATTTCCAAATCCGCTGCAAACCCGAACAATATATACGAACAATTATTTGTAAATTACGACTGATTACGAAAATGAAATAGGAAGAAAACTTTTCTTTTACAGTTATTGGTGTTACTGGTGTAGGAGTGGCGATGGTAGTTGCTCACTTCCATGTTGGTAGAGGTAACAACGTTCTCAGCAGATCGACTGGTGCTTCCAAAGAGTTCACCAGCGGGATCGACATAACCATATCCAGGTGGCACAGAGACTCTAGAGGGATGAGTAGACCCACTTGTCAAAGATAACCCACCACTATTACTGGCAGACTGGCCACTTTCCTTTTCCACCCCTTCCAAAGTACTACTCAATACAGAAAGAGATTCTCCACCCGGACCCTCCCTATCACTAATGCGAGGAGTGTTGTTGCTTCCACCTGGAACAGAAGATATGTTTTCCCTCATCATCATTAGTTTTTTGAATTTTATAGGAGCTCCATTGCCACAGGTGGAGGTAGATGCGGTTGGAGCAACTCCATCAGAAATGCCACTGTTTTCGTTGAAACTGCTTGCGACCGGATTCCTCCCATGAGTTACTACTACGCTTTCCGTGTTTGTCGGAGTGTCAGACCCGTCAAAACATCCATATTCTGAAGCATCAAAACCGTTGGGAATCTCTTCTGGGTTCTGTGAAAACACGTAATAATCGTTTGAATTGCAGTTTCATTAATCGTTTCGCACTCTTATTACTTATCTGATTACCGTTATCCATGAATGGGTGTCTACCCAACGTTGCAAATCACTCCAAAGAATCTTAACCCTTGAAGCCCTCAAGTGAGCGAACAAATCACATTTCCATTTTTCGTCTTTTAAAGTTACATGTCGATCACCTCCGCCCACTTTCCTTTTCTCAGCTACCCACTTTTTCCTATACAAAAGAATCAAACGCTTTCTCTCATCCGATAGCACCTGCGTTTTCCCTTTTTCCTTTAATCTGTAATTAACAAATTTGAAATCACACTTCGTGATACCGAAAGAGTCCATACATTCGTTTATTACAACTAATCATGGTGCTCTACAGTTTTTATTTGTATATTTCAACATTACCTCTGAGAAAATCTTCGTGGCATCTTGTATTAAGTAGCTAAAAGCTGCAAGCGTTCGATAAGTTTCCTTTGAAATACTTCCACGAAACAAAGAAGAAAACCCTTGAGCAATTAACGTAATTCGCTAGCCAATTCAAAAAATCTGGGTTATTTATCTTAATGATGGGATAATTTTAAATAAGACTGGTGCAAGGAATGTGTAATTTTCTCTCCTGCTCTTATCTTGCTTGCTAGCGGATGTAGATTATGTACCTAAAGATGACTTGCGATGTTTTATTGGTAAGGGAGAAAATATGGGATTTCTCGCTTCCATGCTTTGCAGCAATACTCCCACAGTTTTTTTTATCCTTTCTCCGCCATTTGTTCGGAAATTAGCATAAAAATGTCGCAGGAAACTACATCAAGATTGGAGGATGGTCAGTCATGCTTATATGCACAAGTATTTGTTAGCTCAGATAAATCTCAAAAAATATGGTGAAGCAAGAAATATATGTAATACACAAAATGGAAATAGCAATATAGTTTTAGATGCTTCAATATAATCAACTACTATGAACCAAATCGAGTAGCTATGAGGTTGTGGAGAGGAGAGAATATAATTTTGAGCAAGATGAAATATCATGATGCGTGTAGTAAGAAAAAGTGTACAATGGGGTTTCTCAAAAGCAGAACACAGTAGTGTGATCAGCCTAATAAGAATTGTCAGATCAAAGCAGAAATGAATAATAATAACAAGATAGTTTTATTTCTACAACTTGATCAACAAATTTCTAACAATAACAATGAGCACCTTTAAAAGAGTATGAAAAAATGTATGCCGCATGTAAAGCCAATATAATGTCTAAATCCAATTAACTGCTTAACAATCTCCATTACTACTGATACATTGGAGGTACCGTACTTCCGCAAGTTGAACACCCCATATTGTTTCCATATTTGGCGTCCCTATTGTAATTCTTTCCATAGTTACTTTTCTGGCGGTTATAATTGTCATTCTTGTTATAACTGTCCCCACCACCTCCACTCCGGCCCGTTGTCCTGTAATAAGTGGATGTGGTCTTCTCTGGCATTAGGCCCAGAAGTCTTTCCAGCATTCTCCACACTGCTTCCACCTGAGGACCACTCTTTGTGGCTGACGAAAGAGATGCAAAAGCAAAAATACATTATTGATAAATGGGTGAGATGTCATGACAAGACACTTTTGCTTTCTATGCCGTCAACGAACTAAAATGTTACTCCTCACCATATAAAACCCCTGTGAATCCTGCAAAGTCGAAGCATCCAAGCGGATTTGCTTCACTCGGAAGGGCTTGAGGAAAAAGCATGATTATATAGTTCAGCTCGGCGATTTCCAGGTAGTTTGAACTCATGACGTGGGACGTACCGACCTTATTCCTGTTAAGAAGAGAGTTGAATGATTCTCAGAGATTTTGACAATTCCCATTATCAAATTAACTGCACTGCAGTATGATGAGTTTGATTAACGACAGGAAGTCAAGCGGAAGAAACAGGCTCTTGAGTTAAGTCATTTTAATATCTTGAATTTTACTCACCTTCCTTGCTCGCATCCATGAAAGTAGACGTGAACTTGGCAAGGCTGAGAGTACTTGTTACCATAATTGTTACGATGGGCATGGCTCCGATATTGACAATAGCGTGGAACATAATAGTAACCAACTTCATCCAATCCCGTGTCATCCAAACCAACAGTAAATTCGGTTTGGTTGAATGATCGCAACGGTTCCAAGTGGACGTAGCGGAAATGAGCTGATAAAATGGCGTCATAGGACAAAGAAATAGTTCAAAGGTTGTATGTGTCTATGTGCATTAAAATATGCAAGGTGTGCAATTGGTATTATTACGGTAAAAGGGGTTGATGTATTTAGAGTAGGATCCTCCCAAGAGAAATCCGAGAGCTTCCGCTGGGGCTGATAAGCTGGTGCAGTTTGGAGAGACAGTGCCATCCGCTTGTGGGGTTCTCGGGCATGTGGCAGAATCAGGGTCGCTTGGCTGCTCAAAAGATGTAAAATTATTGAATGATGATTAGTAGCATTTTCATAATTCGCAACACATAAAATTCTCAGGAAAATCAATCATACGTTAATCGTGCGAAGTAAGGTCGAGGTGTCCTGAACTCGAGTGTAGATGAAATAAGCCGAGGCTAAATAACGCTCGTAGAGTGCTACAACATTCAGTTGTTGATCTTCAGATTTGAAAAAAATGTCACTAGTTAAATTGAGAATCATTATGGAATTTATCATATTGTAAAATTTAAAATTTTCAATGTCACACCTGCTCTAAAAATTTCATTTTGTAGGCCGCAATAAACGTACAATTTACTATCCCTCATGTATTGCAAACTGTCGATGACATGAGTGGCGTCATATGACTGTAGTTCAGAGACAGCCTGAGAAACTTGCCATTGTTGATCCGGTGGAACATTTGAGTCTTTCGTGCACATTGCTTCGTAATCTTCCATATTGCCATTGGGAGGACCACAACGATAAAAAGCTGGAAAATCATTTCACTATTCGTTTCAACAGATCCTGGAGACATTTTAATTGTTTGCTAAATTTCACTTACTGGACGAATATACGGCGCATCCCTTAATGTATTTAGAATGGGAGAACTGTATCATTTGACAGAACACACCACCCGTCTCCGTTCCACTCCCCGTTACTTTCTTCGTTGAAGGATATAAGTTTCCAGCTAACAATGGTTATTAATTTTTAAAGATTAATTACAGGCAGTATCCGCTGTGATGCAATATTCAAATGAATATCCTAATCCGTTTGCATATGAATAACTTTTGTGTAAATAAATGTATCATTAAATTTCACACTAGAACACTTACGTAACGGATATGGTGCTAATTCCAGCGAAAGTGACAACATGCTTTTAAAAGAGCATGATAACACAACAAGCACTTTTGTCAGGAAGGACGGCCCCATTGTGAAAATTAAAAATAATTAGAATAGAGCTAGGTAGTTGTAATTTTTGCATGAATTTCAAAAGAAAAATATGCTGGATATATTGACGGGGGTGTTTCCCAAGACGAAAGATGTACACTATGTGTCCACTTCATTCCCCAACTTGGCACTTTCTTCTAATGAAGTAAAAACCATAGTAAAAACTAGCAAGGGCTTGAAGAAGTAAAACCTGTGCAACTTATTTGATGTACTTGACTGAAATGTGGAAGCCAGTCAATTTTTTATGGATCATAAATGCATTACCTGCTTAAAACCATCTAAAATATTGAATGCTTATCCATGTGGTGGGTCCGTGATGAAGTGACGAATGAAATGTTTGATGGCGTGCACAAGAAAAGGTAGTCTCTGGATAAAATGCCTTAACAAGAATTAAATCCCTCTGGTACTAATAGTTTTATCCTAACGCAGCAATAGACTTGATCTGCCAAATGTATGTAGGTAGATATCACTAATTATTTTGTGGAAAAAGTCAACATTAACATGACAAATGAAAACAGAGGGGCTATGAACCTTCGTATAAAAATCAAGGAATGAGAAGACTTGCTGTACATTTTCATTGTCCAGTTTTGGGTGACGAAGATTTTCCCATTACAACTTAGCCAAAGTTCATTCAATTTTCACATTGATGATTGGGGTTTTCTACGTTCGCATGAATTATATTCTGTCTTCTGTTCTATGAGACAATGAAATAGATTCTGAGCTGCACTAACTGTAGTTGTCAGCTAATCATGATCATGACTGATTATTTGTATGCGCAAAGTGTTTTTAGGGTACTTCCATCTTCCATACAATAACCTATATTTTTTTCTTGAGGTGCATGAACTTTGTAAATGTAAATAATTTTTCTCATCGAGTGTGAAATTGCATCATACTAAACCAATTACATAGCCAATTTATTTATTATTAAAGTTACCAAAACAAATGTTCATCGCTTTATATGCATTCTAATTTCGACAAAAATTTTACAACAATTTGTCTTTTTAATTTAGTTACATAGACTGAGAGACAATGGATAAGTTTAATTGAGAAGATACAAGAACAGATTGCATTATACTTGAATGAAGCAAACATGAGAAATAAGAGAACATTATTAATGTAAAATTAAGTCCATTTAAGGTCCCTGGTGCTTTCGGACTCCCCATCACGATTCACCCGGCTGCTAATTCCAAGCTCTTCATGATGGGTTCAACTTGTAGTAGTTCATCATTGGTCCACAAGTATAGAAAACTCCCTTGGCTTGATTATCAAGCTGCAAAGGTTCTATACTTGGGGGACGCTTCCGGCGACGAAAATAGGAGTAGGCAATTTGGCGGGTCATCACGGGCAACTTGTGTTTTCGTCAATCGATCTGCAACAAAGAGAGACAACGAAAAGTGACAACATAGATCTAAAAGAAAGATGACGCATGGTTTCGGACGTGCTAATAGTATAGCAAATAGCTATACGAAAGTTATGGTCAGTAAAATGTTATGCTTACCAGCACTAATAAAGTTGATTCACGGCTACTGCAATTCTTAATGCGTCTCAGCGGAACTCCTGACTTAATGAATGAGTCTCTGTCCAGAAGCAAGCTGAGGGGTGAATGTATTTCTGGAAACAGAAAGAAGGTGTCAAGTCATTTTAATGAATACTAGATGTTACACACTACACCAGTTTAAATCTTTAAGACTTCGATGATGCAATCAAAACAAAGTTTTTCAACAATGCCACTGAAGATTAGATCGATGATATTACATTTAAAAACTTACAAAGTCAGATGAAAACTGGATCCAAATTGATTTAAAATTCCAAAAGTATATTAAATATATTATTACATTAACGAGAGAAGAACCCTGACAAGACACGTGCTCTACGTTCAGAAGAAGAATCCCTGGCAATATCTGTCATCCGTGCAGGCAAGCAGGTATCTTGTTGCTCACATACTTCACATAAGACCTCATTTAGAGAATTTCCTAGCATTTCTATTCTAAAAACTCGATTTTCTATGCTCAATTCAATGCTGGATGGTCAACTTGGTGAAGCAGCAGCGACAACGGTGTTCATTCCTGCTTGCATTTGAGACAAGGCATAATAACAGCATCATTTTCGGCAACAAAGATAAAACATTTCATTTTTGTTATTATTGCGATGCAGCCTGTTGTGGGTTTTGAACTTATCGTTAGCTCAATGGACGCATCCAATATCTCACCCATTCATTCTATTCGCAATAATTTTTGATGATATATGAATTGTGAAATGCATGTTTTGCGATGAAAAATTATGACAGGGAAAACTGACTTACTATTTATAAAATATACCATTAATTATGCTCGCAAGCTCTTCATGAAATTGGCATTTTACGCATTCCAATTCCAACCTCCTGGTTTTGCATTTTGATTTTGATTCATACTTTACCTTATCATCGCACGATATGCGCTATGATCACGAAAAATAAAAACAGCGCGTGCTGTTATCACTGATGGTGCATCGCCATTGATGCGCTATAGTAATGTGGCGTCTGTGAGTACAACCAGGCGAATGAATGATCCAGATTAGAACCTATCAAACTGGTTTGCTAAGATTTCTGTGGTGCTGTGGTCCTATACCTGCTACACCAGGTCATTCCAGTATTCCTATCTTTCCAATCGGTTTAGTACTCGCCATCGCAATAATGACTTGTTGTACATACCTACTGTCCATGAAATGCAACGCGTGGCACGGCATAGCTGTAGAAATGCTTTGTTTAAATAAAATTATTCTACGATAAGTTAACACCTCAAATTTTGCGTCATTGAATTTTAATATTCTTAAGAAGAAATTGGTAGGTCATTATGTACAAAGTCATCATTCACAACATCAGCAACAAATAAAGTAATCATGGCAACTACTAATCTTGGAAAAAAAGGGCTTCTTCCCTGCAATTAAATCTCGTAAAGTTAGTCCCGATGGGAAGGTCAAGATGAAACCTTGGTGCAGTCAAGAACGTAGTGAAAGTCATTAGTGATTGGTGAAGGAAGGAGAGGTGTAAGGATTTCATCGCTGTATCATGGGTGATCAAGATCATGGAACAAGGTGCGATATCCGTTGTTTAATGTAACTATTGTTTCTACATGTTAGATATTACTACGTTCATTGATTTTTAATTAGCCCATAGATATGTAGTTGGACTAACTGACATGATGCATGAAAAGATTCAGTGACATTTTTAAGCGCGTGTAAAGAGACTTGAAGCATTTTACTGTCGCACGAGACTGGTTGACTGAAATAAATTCTGTGTAGCTCACCAATTCCAAATTACTATTAAATAAAAAATTGGATTGCCTTTTTACGCCATCAAATCTTTTGGAGTTAAAAGTAAACAAAAGGTTGCTGTACTGAAACTACGTGAGCAAATCTCTGCCAAGATTGTAACACTTTCAGTTTCAATATTGTCATGACCCATGTACTTCCCCAGTGTCTAATGGTATGACGATGACATATTGACGGAAAAATTTGTATGCAGAACTTGCACAAATATACCATTTTCAAGCAACCGTAAATCATATCGTGTCAATTATGCTACATTTCAAGCAAACATAATTTACGTAAGACAGACAGACAACTACCTAAAACATTACATTTATCCGCAAGTAGACTGGAGCACATACCAATTTAATTTCGAATTCACATCCATTCTTGCCATTTGTACTCTAGAATGTGCCATGAGTAAAGCGGAAAATTTTGGGGATTACTTCTGTTTACTTCATTTTGATTGGGCGTAACAAAGTTCCTCCTAAAAATTGAGCGTTACATAACTCATTGCATAACTTCCTGTTTCTATATATAAAAAGTCGCACGCGGAAGCTTCTGGTAGGATCCAGGCATGATTCAAATTTACAAAGAAAATACTCCCAGGTCCAGGTCTCAGGTTTATTGCCATGCGTGGTGGTAATAATGCATGAGCTATGGTATCAAGCAAACTCTAAAATGAACATTGAAGGTGATTACTGATTACCTTTCTATAATTCCAATTTTCACGAATGTCAGCATAAATTTTATTATGATGGATCATGAACTTTAATTAGTGCTGACAACCTGAGCACAAAGTTTTACAAAAGGAAAAATGCTGAATTCAAATTTAATCAGTGAGTGAAGTAGATTAATTACTGAAAGGACAAATGGCGCCACCAAACAAAATGCATCAATAAAGTTCTAATTTTCAACAAATTTAGCACTCAAGGCTGGTTTAAACTTGGGATTTTTTACAATAGCTAATCCCTGTTTACCAAAAGTAATCTTATTATGACATACAATTGTACTGATCAGATTCAATTACCTGGTTCCAGATCACTTAACTATTGTTTACCGAAATATTTAAAAGGACGATAAGTATTTATTTTATCCATCGAGTCATGAACCTTTCGCCCGTGCCGTAGCTTCCCTGTCAACAACAGCTTGAAAATGATTTGTTTTAATCAGGAAATTTCTGCATGCAATTTTTCATTACCAAGTGCCGGCGTGTGGTTTTGCAAATCATCACTTTGTTTGTTAAGATTAATCACATCTTAATCTCATATCTGGAGTTTTTCCATGCTCATTAATGTACCACGAAATAGTGTGTGTAGGAAAGGATGACAACTCGTAAATCAGATCTCAAACCATGTAAAATTTTCAACTGGAGATACTTTCCTAATGAAAATTTTGTTGTCAAAAATGCATCTATATATAACGCTGCGAAGCTACCAAACCTATCAAACTTCCAGTTCACCCACTTGATCAACTTGGTTTGCTCTCATTTCTTGATCTTTGACTTTTGAATGGAATCTTTTACCTTTGTGGAATGTAGTAGTATACATATTAGTTGAATGATTGGTTTCATCTATGTACGTCATCTTTCATACTAGTTTGCTAGATGCTGGATTCTTGACGAAATACTCAATCGCATCTCTGTGTAGTGTCTGCATCACTTTTTTAGCTGGTTCTGAGAACAAGTGCCACCAGTTTTTGAGATGTTTTAATGAAAGGAGGAGGACATTGTTCTTAGTTCTTGGTGTTACGCTCTTTTCATGTGACAAAAGTTTGTAGAGGGTAGTTTTATCTAGCTTTTGGAAATAAAACAGGAACTGTTTGTTGCCATGGAAATTTCTAGTGAAATGGAAGAGGATGGGTGCCACCATCATTCCGACAGCAATAGAAGCAGTACTAGTAATAGAGGATGTTTGGGATACCCCACGAACGACGATGGTCCAAGCCACAGTCCCTTTCAGAAATTTGCCGGTGAAAGTTCGTCGTCTTATCTTCCGGTGAGAATCAATCGACCTGTGGTGCATCAACTGGATCTCTATAACAAGTTTAATGAGTGGAACGAGGAAACTCGTAATAAATTACGATGAATATACGATGTTCTTACAGAACGAGTTTCAGTTGTTTTGAACATACAATTTCAAACTGTTTTGCAGATTTTGACACTACCTGTTGTTCAGCTCTGGGTTCACAATTTAGAAAGATAGGCAAATACTGTCGGAGATGGAGACCGGGAAGCTGGCTGAAACAAAAGTTTCCGATAATAGATTGGATGCCAAAGTACAAATGGAAGGATGATGTTGCCTCCGATTTGGTGGCTGGTTTTACCGTTGCTGTGATGCACGTTCCCCAAGGTATGCATTAATATAATGACTATAATAAATCGTACGTGTAATTATTGGGTATAACATTTTAATCTGTAAATTAATTTTAGGAATGGCTTACGCATTACTTGCGGAAGTGCCACCCATTGTAGGAATTTACATGGCGTTCTTCCCCATATTTATTTATGCAATAATGGGATGTTCACGACATGTATCAATGGGTTAGTAAGGACATCACTAATCACTTGTTTTCATCAAACATCTCTCAAATTACTTCATATAAATTGTTCACAAAATTATTCTATACAGGAACATTTGCTGTGATATGTTTAATGACCGGAAAAGTAGTGAATACAATAATACACCATAGTGAAGAACCGTCCCCATATTCACCTATTCAAATTGCCACAATAGTTAGCTTTGTTGTAGGAATTTGTCAGGTACATAAAAATATTCCCTAACAATAAAAAATTTGTATGATGCGTTGTGTAGCATAACTAAAATATTTTGAAAATCAAGTTTGCAATGGGCGTGTTACATCTTGGGGTAATTAGTCTTCTTCTGTCGCCCAGTTTGGTTGGAGGATTTACTACTGGAGCTGCTTTTCATGTATTGACATCTCAAGTTAGGAACTTCTTTGGTATTTCTACGTTACCAAGAAGAACTGGAATGTTTAAAATACCTATGGTGCGAACTGTTATTAATCTGAATTTTCGTACTTTTTCACAGGCTTTAATAATTCTCTTTAAACTGCATTTTTGTTTTGGTACAGATGTATTATGACATTGCGAATCACATATCCGAGACTAATACGACAACAATGATCATTTCAGCCGTGACTGTCATAACACTGGCAATTTTCAACGAAATTATAAAGCCATTTATAGCGAAACGCATGAAAACTCCTATTCCGATTGAGCTGATAGCTGTAATCACCGGAACTTTGACATCATATTACATGGATCTTCATGACAAATATGGAGTTGCAATAATCGAAACCATTCCAACTGGGTATTTTAAATAAAATTGATTTTATTATTCTACTGTGAATTGAATGATTTCAATTCATAATGCGTCTCAACTTTCAACATTGACAGTCTTCCAACCCCTACTCTACCTCCCTTTGAGCTTATTCCGGACATTCTTTTGGATGGTGCAGTGATTGCATTTGTGTCCTACGCTATATCAATATCAATGGCGAAGGTTTTTGCCAAGCGAAATCATTACACAGTTGATCCTGACCAAGAACTTATTGCTCAGGTGTAATATTAGTAATATTTTATCGTAAACTATATAAATATGCAACATGCGTAAATGAAAGTCAAATCATCTCTATTAATCATTAACATAGGGATCCAGTAATATTTGTGGTAGCTTCTTCAGCTGCGCACCTGTAGCGGTGTCATTGTCCAGAAGCTTGGTTCAGGAAATTGTGGGAGGAAAGACACAATTGACCAGTTTGTTCTCCTGTTTATTCCTACTATTTGTTTTATTGTGGATTGGACCACTTTTTGAAGCATTACCAAATGTAAATTATAATTTTGACATTGAAATCGAAATGGTCAAGCCAATTCTACATTTAAACATTATTTTCTCCCATTTTAAATCTTCTATATAGTGCGTATTAGCTGGTATAATCGTGGTGGCTCTAAAGGGCATGTTCTTGCAAGCTGCAGAGTTCCCCAAGTTTTGGCGACTAAGCACACTCCATGGGATAATCTGGATATCATCCTTTCTTGGCACCGTTCTTATGGATATCGCGTACGGCCTTGCCATTGGAATCTTTTTGTCCACAGTTGTCCTGCTCTGGCGATCTAACAGATCAGAAATCTCGATATTGGGATCTTATGCTGGTTCAGACTTGTACATTGACGTCAACTGCAATGAAAATGTGAGTATTATTTTTATAATGAGGCAATGAGATTAATGAGGTATGCAACGAGTGCTAACCTGAATCTAAAGCAAGGTCAATATTCAATATCATCTAGGTAAAACAACTCCCTGGAATAAAAATCATCAAGTACACAGGAAGTCTCAACTTTGCTACCATCGAAAAATTCATGGAAAATGTAGCAAAGCTCGTGGATATACAAAGTATTGTAGCTAGCCGGTTACCTAAGGTATATTACTGCATGCGAACTGTATACTTGTGAACACCTCTTAATGATATGATTTCCAATTTTCATTTATCATCTCATTCTTTATAGAAATCCTCACTTAAGAAAGCCACCAGTATGGGTTCAACCTTGGCAATAGTGCATGTAGAGAGGAATGATGCAACATCCAGTGAAAATATTTACCCTGTACGAGCTCTACAGTTTATTAAAATTCGCACATTTGTCATTATCTATAAAATGTATATTCATAATGGTTAAAAATTACTTAGATTCGCTGGGTGATTTTGGACTTTTCAAGTGCCAGTTCTGTTGGGCCAGGTTCTGTTAAGGAGCTTTCACAACTGCACTCATGTTTTGGCAAGGAGGGAATAGAAATATTCTACGCCGGCTGCCCTGTCAACGTAATCCAAGAAATGGAAGAATGTGGTATGCTGCACAAGGTCGGTAGATGTGTTCTATTTCCTACCATTCACGATGCAGTGTTGGCCTGTCAAACCATGCAGGCTCATTACTCCACAGCCGATACCAAGGAATTCTCAAATTCAAAAGAAACCTAGACTTCATTCATGTTCATTCATTATGTATTAAAATACTTATTCCTAGATATGCAATGCAATATACTTATCGCTCGTTTTTCTTGCAAATATACGAATTAATTTGTTAAAAACTCCGGTAGAGGAAAACGTACAGATACTTTAAATGCTAATTCATAAACTTGAAAGCTATAGGTGGGATCACGCATGTTAAAAGAAAGACTTTTATTGATAGTTGGAATGAAATATCTACTTCTCGGCAAAATATTTTTGTAGCTTGTATCTTGTATCACAAGATCGTTAGGCATAATTTCTCTTTGTCTCTAACTTGCCGATGTGACTGTATGTTATACTGATTCCCCGCAAAAAAAAATCTATCTTGACTTAAAACTAACTTTACAGCTTTGCTTGCAACTATAGAGCAAGTTCTACCTATACCCACTCAATTCAACAAAAGCTAGTTTTATTATTCAGGTCTACTCCAACATCTCATCCTCATCATTCCAAAATTATTTTCTTCATACGCCACACAAGAGCAATAAAAGCTTCCTTCATCTCACGCATCACACAGAAAAATACTTCATTTTGGCAGGCCGACAAGACAAGAAAAAATATCTCCTCAACACGGCATGCCTCATTTCATTCATGTTCTTGTTTGTTCAGTCAGACTTTGTCTTTGTAAAGCTGCAGTATAAGTTTCACTGGAATTGAATATCTACCTGCAGAAAAGTGCTTATCTAGTCTCCCTACTCTCTACCACTCCATCATCATCATTAAGAGCTACTAAAGTATGCACAGCAGTCGGCAGTTTTTTTTGAGAGAGTACAATATACTTGCTTATTATGTAGTTTTTTAATGCTAAAATGCTGTTCATCGTAATGTCACATTTGACATTGCATGTTCCCATGTATGTTCCGAGCTGAATGACTGATGCTCTAACAACCAGCAACAACAACGGCTAGTCAACAACACGAACATCGGACCATATTCTTCATTCTGTGTATTTGTATTCCCTTCTCTCGTGTTTTTTAATATCCTCTCATCACACCATATCATTATACGTCTCAAATGAAGTGCACGAGCATGGTCTCTCCAGTTTGTCGAAAATATTTTCCAGGCAGTTGTCTCTGATCGATTTTGTTTGCCAGTTGTACTCAATACGCTGCTATAAAATATTCCATAATTCGAGATAGATTAACTAGTTTTTAGAGGACTAGTACTGCTTTTGAAAGTGAAATCATGGCACCAACATCAGGGCCTGGATTTTGCAGTCCTGAGGAAGCGATTAAAGGACCTCGTGAGGAGATTTGCTATGTGACATGCATTGCTACGACGGAAGGGAAACCGGATTATGTGGCTGTTGTAGATGTCAACCCGAAAAGTCCAACGTTTTGTCAGGTATGCATTGTGCTGTTGAATGTTAAATGTATGAATATATTTTCATGCACAGCCGCATTGTTTTGTAATTTTTGAATATTTTTTGCGAACAGGTGCTTAATCGACTTAAGATGCCTGTGCAGACAGTGAAGGATGAGCTTCATCATTTTGGTTGGAATGCGTGCAGCAGTTGTCATCATGATGGCTCCGTGAAACGGGACAAACTGATTTTCCCGTGCTTAAACAGCGATAGGATCTATGTTGTGGATGTTTCCGACGCGAAAAACCCAAAAATACATAAAACTATTGAGCCGGAAGAGATGCACAAGCATGGTTTGTCTGCCCCTCATACTGCACATTGTTTGGCAAACGGTGAGATAATGATTTCAACGATGGGGGATGGCCCCAACGAGAATGCGAAAGGAAACTTTTTGATTTTGGATGGAAAAGACGATTTTAAAGTTAAAGGTGAGAAGAGGATGATAAATACCTCCAATGATAAACAAATCTATAAAAAAAACATCATAACATTACCCATCTGTTCTCATATCAATCATTTTCTTCATGTAAAAGGCGCGTGGTCACAAGAGTCTTCAAAATTTGGATATGACTTCTGGTATCAGCCTGCCTTTGACGTGATGGTGTCAACTCAATGGGGCGCCCCAAAAGCATTCCGGAAAGGGTTTAGCTTGGATGATGTAGGCAATGGTAAGGATCAAAACTATTGCCCCTTTATTCATTTACATTGAAATAATAATTATGTGGTTTGTTCACTGTGTATTTGAAAGGTCTTTATGGAACCAATCTGGTCATTTGGAGTTGGAAAGACAAAAAAATCACACAAACAATCGAGCTTGGACCTGAAGGAGTAACACCTTTGGAAGTTCGCTTTGTCCACAATCCAAAGAAACCACATGCGTACGTTGGATGCGCAGTAGCGTCAGCAGTATTCCATGTTCATCCTGACGGTGAGAAATGGGCTGCGAACAAAGTTATCTCTGTTCCGCCGAAGAAAGTGGAGAATTGGCACATGGGCCTTTCCGATATGCCAGGTGAATAAAAAAGTTGGCACATGACCACCTACTCCTATTGATTCTTACTCATTTGAAAGGTTTCTTTTAATTTTAGGAGTCATCACGGATATTTTAATCTCAATGGATGACAAGTACTTATACTTTAGCAACTGGGTTCATGGAGACATTCGCCAATATGATATTTCGGACCCAGCCTCACCCAAATTAACAGGGCAAGTGTTTGTGGGAGGGTCAATTACGAAGGATGGACCGGTGAAGGTTCTTGAAGACAAGGAATTAAAGGTGAAATCTAGAATAAATTTTTAATTTACATTTTAGCAGAGACGCAAGTGTTAACATTCTGTAATTTTATGGTTCAACAGGAACAGCCAGAACCTCTAGTAATCAAGGGAACAAAGGTTACCGGAGGACCACAAATGCTGCAGCTAAGTCTGGATGGAAAAAGGTTGTACGTTACAACCTCTCTCTTTTATCCATGGGATAAGCAATTCTATGGTGACCTTGTCCAGTGAGTGCAAAATACACTACTAATTGTCAATAAGTTGGAATGATTTTCAACTATGTAAATATTAACAACCTGTTTGCCCATTTTTTCAGAACTGGAACTTGCATGGTTCAAGTAGACGTTGATCCAGAGAAAGGTGGCATGAAAATCAATCCCAACTTTTTAGTTAACTTTGGCAACGAGCCCGATGGTCCAACTTTGGCTCATGAAATGCGCTATCTCGGTGGAGACTGTTCTTCTGACATCTTCCTTGCCCAATGTCATTAAGTAGAATGGCAACACATTTTAAAACTTATTTTTTTTGCATTTGCCAGCCATTTCATATTTTTATATATTTAATCTTGGAAATGTACAATGTTTCAAACAAAAAAAAAAACTTAAAAACAACAAACAGAAAATTGATCACGTTAAAATATGTATACACACGGTAGCTGAAATAATAATAAAATAATTTGAATATTATAATGTATATTAAATAATATTAACTTATCCTATTATTAACATATCCGTTAAAGTCAGTACTATTTTAAGTCACGAGGACAATATTTTACAGATCATTTTCTTCTTTTTCAGTAAAAAAGTATACTTTAGGAACAATGAGAACATAAAGTTTTGATTATATTAATAAGACCCTAAAAGTTTTTCGCTAGCCAAGCTTCCACCTTTGGAGAAAGGTTGCTTCGCCAGTGAATGTTATTGTTGACATTCTCCACAGCATACTTTCTAGCATTCGTTCCTGCTCCACCGTCAGGGTATTTGGCAAACAAGTCGAATACCTGGCAGCAAAAAAATAAATTCAGAAATAGTGCAAATGTTTTTATTTTCAATAATCATAACTATACTGGTGTTAGCATACTTCTTTTAGTTCCTCCTCAGTGGAGAAGTCTGAAGTCAGGTCTTGAATTAGTCTTCCAAACCCTCTGTTGTCAAGACCAAATTTGTTCAGAAGATTTTGGTACTCATCCCTGCAAAAAATTATATTCACATTTGATTCTGCACTGCAAAAGTCATTGTCTTATAATTCGATTTACAACTCACTGATAAAATCGCCACACAATTGGCATACCCACAGGATTGTTTGAAATAAATTTGAGTACACTAAAATAGTCTTGTCTGCGTACTGCCTTATCATCCTGGGACAGTTCCAATAGTCTAGGAGAAAACGTGCGTTTACATGAATAAACTCTCAATTTTACAATTCACTTTGCCAGAAAAGGAAAATCTCTTGTTATACTTTACTTACTTGGAGATCAAGTCTGGATTTTGAACGTTTGCAAGACCTCTCAAGAGACGTACACGTTCTTGAGGATCTTGTTCCTGCAAATACCTGTTCCACATACGATACCAAGTTGCATTGTCCGCCTGTTGCATTCCTATATCATTAAATCATTTAAAAAATTAGCACATGGGCTTTCTCTATCCACCTTAAAGTTTCCTTTACGTTATAAAAATCATACCATATTTATATACCACGTCCCGCAATCCTCCGGCAACCTTGTCGGGTGTGTCAAACAGTAAATTCAAATGACTCTGCGCTTCTTGTTTGCATTTATCCAGGTCAAATTCACAAGCTAGGGAGATAATCTTTGGTTTGGACAATCTGGCAACAAGGTTTTCAAAAACTCTCGATTAAATTATTTAGACAATATAGATAGCGCATAAGCATTTTAGACGCACAGAATATACTACCTTTTCATTATATCCTCATCTTCACCCTCTCTCCATTGCATTGAATTGTATCCTTTCGCCAACAAACTTTGCATGTATTTCTGTAGGAAAATAAGTACTTACATGAGTACGGGAACATATAACTAATCATCTATTTCGGTGAAAATAAGAACGGAAGTGTTACCTTATACGAGTCATACATACTGGGGGATGTTTTACGAAGCAGCTTTCCAATTTTCCTCAAGTGACCATCCACGCAGTCCCAAAGCAGAAACTCTGTCTCTCCGTCCAGGATCTGTGCAAATTCTAGGGCAGTGCCAAAGTCACTATAGTTGCCATTCGCCAGCGAGAAGAGATCTCTTGCCGTGCCACATTTATCTGGTATTGTCCAATGCTTCAGATTCTCTTCTCGGATTTTACGAATAACACTTGGATTGTAGTTAACTCTGTACAGCCCGAAATAGCCTGGGTTGACCTTAAACCACTTGTACTTTTCTTCAAGGTTAACGTCCACTAAAAAATAATTATTCAATAATTCAAGTTAAATAATGTTTGATTATTCATAAAGGTTATTTTAGTCGCATTTACATTGTTTCATGTCGTGGTTCATCCAAAACAGTTTTGTCTTGAAAGTGCCGTCCTCCGCTTCATATTCAATTTTGATGGGAATCTCCCACATGTAATTGAATGGAGAATGTGGACTTTCTTTCATCATGGATGCATTTGAAACCTGTCCAACGGGCTGCTTTTCACCCGTGAGTTTGTTCTCATGAAACCGCTCCTGAGTGAACCGGATCGTTTTCCCATCCAACTCGGTCGGTGTGACATACGGATATCCCATTTGCTTGGTCCATGTGTCCATTATAAGCTCTACACTTATGTTCCCTGTAGTCTGCTTCTGGAGACTATCCC
>JAQIXX010000401.1:0-62379 GCA_034700605.1 Willowsia nigromaculata | reverse complement strand
CTTTCAATCATCTCATATATCACTGCACTTGCTAGTAAAGGTGTACTTTTCATCGTAACACCCAAGTACCCTTTACAGTTGTACCATGCTTCTTCCAAACAATGTTATGATTTCGCAACGAGAGGACCCTGTGGAGAAAACATGATATTTTACAAGCATCCATTCAACCCGAAATATGGATTTTGTGACTGTGATCAAGGAATCAAGAGCAAATACCCTTGCAGGGACCATCCAGTTAGAAAAATGGTCTACTTCCCGAGTTGGAGGAAATGCTTTCCAATTTTCTCTCAGGTATGTATAAAATATATGTTTTCATGCTGCAATGCAATTTCCTAAATTGGATGAGTGTTCTAGTACTCTTTCAAACTTACTACATATTTCACATTTCTCTCATAATAGGGTCCATGCAAGAATAGATTTTGGTTAAATTATGAAACTCAGTCTACAAAAGTGACATGCCAGCCGAATCCATGCATATCAACTCAGCTATTACAGGACCCTACCTTTGATTGGAAAGGGAGTAGTAGCAAATTTTGGTTTTATGATCCACTCAGTCCTTCAAGAAACCCATGTCATCTTTCTCAAACACAAGGTTACTGTGCAGATGGTCTAACATTGGAGTTAACTCACGGCTCCCATTTGCCGAGATGCAAAAAACAAATTTGCTACGGTAAGTTGACCAACTTTAGGACAGACTTATCTTGTAGACCTGGAAGCCGTTACAGCTACCTGTGGAGAGGGTGCTTCAGAACTGCAAGATATTTCTACGGTATTGGATAACAGTATATGGAATAATAAAGTTACATGCAAACAAGTGTTTAAATGCAATACATTTTCGAGTTTATTATACATTGAAACGAATACTTAACTTTTAACTTTACTTACTAAAAAAATGTAATGTGTAGAATAGACCTTACATTAATCTGGTTACATAAAAATTATACAACAGTTTCCTTCTCCATCATTCTCTTCATCTCCTCATTCTACCCAACAGTAAAATTAGTTCCATTGCCAGAGGTTGTAGGTTGAACTTGAACATGACTCTGTCCCAGATCGTAAGCGAATACAACGGTATTGCTTTGATTGTTGGAGCTCCCATCGTCCACAGATTCAAATCCAGCTGCACCCGCAGATTCGCCTTCAGATCCCATGATGGACTTATCTCCTTTGTTGGCCTCTCGATACTTTTGCAGGTACAATTTTAACGGTTCAACGTAATTATCAAAACCAAGGGATGACATGGCGAACAAAATATCTTCCCCGTTGATAGTTTTCCGCTTTTCCTGGTGACATCGGTCAGATGCCTCTGATGTAATAAAACTGACAAACTCACTGACACATTCCTGAACACATTCTCTGGCTTCCTTTGCAATCTGTGGTTACAATGAACATTTAAGGGTGTAAATATTTATTTCTTTAACATAATAAACCTTTTAAATCAAAATGCCAAAAAACAAAGTCCAAAATCACTCACTTTTCCAGTTTTTGGAATGGATTTCTTCATCAATCTTGCTACATTGGCGATAGGTAAAAATCTGTCCTGCTCCCTCAGCAGCCCAGTCGGTTTGTCATCGTCCCCATCTCTGCTATCTGTAACCGTTTTATTTTCAATCAAATCAATAAATTACCATAAACTTGTCTGATGACAATAAACACAAAACATGGGTCAATCACACACTGGTGACCTGACAATTAAACTTCATTTCTTATCGTACCTTCGGTATCTTCATCCCCCGCACTGAGGAGGAGGTGTGCAGGATCATGTAACTGATGATGCTGAGTTAAATACGAGTTCCCTAAATCTTCGTTTTCACTTGCACTATCCATTATGCGCTGAGATCCCAAGCGATTAGCTTTTTTCACCTTTTAATGTATGAGCAATCAATTTATACTGAGGTTTAAGTCATCAATACGCGCACAATAATTCCTGCCTGAAAACTAACTGGCAACTGGAGAATTCGTCAAAACAAAATGAAACGATGCTTTAAATTTTAATACTTCATTACTTTTGCACTGCACGTATTTTTATCAAATGTCAAATTTTCTGCTCACATATTTCACAAACCAGATTACCTTCTGCAGTTTAAAACAGACTTTTTCTACTTTAAATCTTGACACAGCACAACTTCTGCAAACGTACTGTCAATCGATTTCTAAGTAAAATGATCAGCAAATTAAATGCAGTGTTTGTAGTAGTCACACAAAATGCCACCTTCCATGTAATAATATTATCGTAAATGCAGCAGTAATTAGCACGTATCCCGGATTTAACAGAAAAACTAAAATGATTGTTTATGTTTTTGTTTGGAAGCGAGTTCAAGTTGTGGCCCTCCTGCTGCTGTTTTTGATATAGTGTGAGATTAATAGATAGAAAATGTGGCTGTAAGGAGAGAAGTGTGAGTAGGTACGCATAAAGAATATTGTTTATAGTGGAAAGTCAAAAGACCCCGGCTTCTTTTCATTGCTCACTGGTGGCCCCAATAGCGGCGTGGGGTTGGATAAGTCATGCAGCTGCAATTGGCTTCACCAAGCCATCTCCTCTGGATTGGTTCTGATGACCTGACCGATGCAATCATACTGAATGACAAGCAAATTAAATCCACTATCCAAAGTCCACATGAACCAATGCAATGTAACATGATGCTCGTCTTTGTTCTGGACCATTAGTCGAGCCGACAGATGATGGTGATCACAGAGGAGGGGATCTACATTGGAAAGGTGATCATTTTATTATCGTGTGATATCAGATTTATCACTATACACAGCTACCACACATGAAAATCCCGAGATATGACATAACACACAACTGAGGAAATAAAAGGAGTGCCATGTGCATGTAATACATTATTTAAGAGACAGAACAAAGGCATGCAATTTTGATTAATTAGGTATTTTGTAATTCTCCTCTGAGGGGATAAAAGTCTCAATGGATTTACAGTTTTATATGCAATGACGTGTCTAAATGAATATGAAGATTTGTTTTTAGTGTGAGGACATCACGCATGTAATGGATTAAAAACGTTTGCCATTCTCGATTGAATTTTAGTGCTATAAAGTCAATTTTATTAACACAATAGTTTTGCTAACCACTAGTCACATGAAAGCTAGTTATCTTCGGTTTTTGTACCATCTATTCCCCGGATTCAGGACTCCCCATTTCCAGGATTTTCCGGAACACTTCCGTCGCTTACGCCTTCTTGGCCCTGTGTATTATTACATAGGAACTTTTGCACGAACGGTTGTTTTATTTGCGTCCATTCAATTTTTGAAAAGTCTAAATTACTGGAAGCAATCATAACTTTTAGGTACGCGTACGTTATCAGATTCATGACAAAAAGGAGAAGCCAGAAGCCAAGTAAAGGTGTGAATCCTTGCTGTGAGAAGAGCGCTTCGAACATTTCGATGAGGCTCAACAAAATTGACCCCAGGAAAATGAGTCCAATGGAAAACTAATTTAGAAAAATAAGAAAAGAAACTAAGAAATAAGCGTAATCTATAATTATGAGAACGCTTTATTAAACCATGGTTTAAACTTGAGCCCCTAATAATTCCACTCACCTTTGCTCCATGTATAAGATAGTTCAACACTTCATCTAATTCTAATTGTGGTAAACCTTCCAACCCTTGCTTCGGGTCAGTTGGTTGAGCCAGGAAACTTACGGCGGAATGCACTAGTGTTCCCACAATGAATATTGTCAAGACAGGGAAAAAATCCTTTGTTAATGATGCGATAACCCGCCTCATAAAATAGTAGAGACACGTAAATCCTATCCATCTAGAGGAAGTCTTCATGAACATCTCTGTGAAATCTAACTCTTCACTCACTGGAGAATCAGAATTATTACACAGTTCGATGATGACGTTTGACAAAGCAAATGCAAACATAGAAAACGCGTCCATCATTATTCATTACTGAGTCTTTATTCCTCTTTTTGCTTTCACCCATGATTAGTTTTGTCAGGCTGGAAATTATGTTTTAGAGGGATGAGATGAAAAATTCCAATCAGTTTTTTGTATAAAGTGCATTCATGGTGATGCTCAAAACCACAAAAAAGCAAGAATGCGGACGTACAGATGCATAAAACCAGAGAGTAAGCAATCTGAATGACTACGTGTATAAAACAGGAAGGAATCATGAATAAACATTTGTGTATTTATTTCTCGAAAATGTTGTCCAAAGTACATAATATATATCATTTCAATTCAAAAGATATGAAGCCATGTCTGTAGGGAGGCTCATGATATCATGGCTCATTCAAAATGATCATGCAAATCCAATTTTGATAAATGCGCAGGAATATGATGACTCGATCTTCGTTTCTCCATCATAAACACACTCTTTTTCTTTTCCAAATCTTGCTGAATTTCCTCCTGTTCAAGGGAGTAACGTCTGAATACTTCTTTGATTGTAGCTAGATCCAGTGAATGGAGCTCCAGATCATGTGAATGCTTCTTTGGTCTTTCATCGTCTTCATGGTTCTTCTCAATAACCTCCTGATACTCTTGGAAAGGATGTGCACTGACACCATCGACCAATTTATGATGAACAGACTCTGGATTCAGTATTGGTGGTAACGTGTTCTTTATTTTATTCGTTTTCATTCTGTCAAAGTATAGTCGTTTCAGCTCTTTCATTCTATCGTTGATTTTGGATACTTCATTGCGAAAGTATGTTTTTTGCGATTCCATCGCGTACAAACTAAATCAGAAATGCATTAAGTCAAACTGAGAACATGCCGAAAAGTAAAAATGTGGAAAACTTGGAATACTCACTCCAGCTTAATCTTTTTCAATTGATCTCTCTTCGAATTCAACAGAACCTCATAGTACTGACGCAACTCTGGAGTCTCAATGCTGGGCAATCTTCGTAGCACATGCTTCAAGTCCACATAAATACGCTCCTTGTCAGCAATCCGAATGGATTGCTTTCGAATGTTCTCATTCTGGTCAACCAGCCTTCTGGTTACGATATTTATCTTTTTGATTGTATCATAAGCGTCAGGGTCTATAGCCTTCAAATTGGGAAGCATAACAGTTCATCATTGTAAATGGCAAAACACACTTTAGCATTCTTATTTTAAAAGAGAAAGTTGAAATGCGTAGATTGAAAATGAACAAAATCTGTACTTCGAGCGCCCTCCAGCGGTGAACATTAATGGGCCTGGAAAGCTCCTCTTCCAGTGCATTCACCATACATGTTTCTTTCGCTATACAATTTTCCAGCACCGAGATCTCCTGTTGTAGTTGAACTATATGGCTCACATTTCCTTTAAACTTGTGTTGCAGTTGTCTTTCAATGAAACAAAAAATTTAATCTGAACACTGGGATTTCGTTATGATGAAGAATCTTTAAAATGTGTTGAACTCATCATTACCGGAGGTTCACAATGCTTTGCCGACTTTCTCGTATTTCAGCCATGAGAATGCGGAAGTGATATGCTCCTATTCGAACCATTGAATGGAGCGTTCTCCAATTGCTCCAGATTTTTTGTAATTCATCTTCTCTTTGTTGCAATCTTCGGTTATAATTTTGGCGACGTGATTCAGCCTGCATAGCATAATACCGCTGCTTTGCCAGCTCGTTTTCAGCTTCCGCAACACCACACCCCAATAGTGACCTTTCACTTTCAAGAGCTTCAACTTCGCGCTGATAGCAGCAGACAACACATATATTCCATAAATCCCAAATAATATACATTTTACAAGTGGAAAAGAGAGGATTGCATTTTGCAAAATACCTGCATGTCAATCGCCATTTTTCGTATACGATCAGCTTCTGTTTTGAAAAATGAACCTTCCCGGAGTAAGTTATCCAGGACTATAATCAAACGAAACTAATTATTACATGCAAGAATTCTAGTACGCTGAAAATGAAGGGATATGAGTTGAAGAGAGAATAGACTGACATGCTTTTTGCAGTCCATATTTGTTCTGTTCGTCGTAGTATGAGTAAATGGCCATGTTCAGTTCAAAGGTTTTATGACGAACTTCCTTTTGAGCATCCACGATCGATGTCTTTTCAAAGAGTTGATGAAATGATCATATTAATGTGTATATTCAAGTGGTTGAAAAGATAGTAAAGTCAATGCTTTTAAATAAAATGTACCCCAGAGTCACGAAGAAGCTTTTCAAAAAACCTTTTCTCCACTAAAGACTGTTCATACTCTTGATTCTTTGACTTGGTGGTACCCTCAAGTTCCCCAATCTTTTTGTGGAACTCAAACACAATGGTGTCCATTTTCTTTACTTCATCCAACCTGGAAGCTAATTCGTGGGCTAGCCTAGTGGCTTCATGACTATAAAAATCGCGTTCCCTTTCTAAACGATGAATGGTTTCAATTTGTGCACTGATTTCGCGTTTGTATCCTTCCATTTCGCGTTCTAGGTTATTTGTCGCAACTAAATGAACCTTGAGTTGATTGTCATGTTCAGAAGCCAACGTTTTAGCTCTGGTGAGATTTCGATTGACAACTGTTCGTTTTTTATCAAGTTCCTCCACTCTCTTTCTGTTTTCTTCCAGTTTCTTCTGTGTTGCCTCCAATTCCCTTTCTAAATCAATGATCTTTTGTTTCAGCACTTCTCTATCCGCTTCCAACTCATCCAAACGCTGCTGAAGTACAGTGCACCGTTTCAGGTTCGTATTTCTAAGTCGAACGGCTTGCATTCCTTCAGCTCGGATTTTGATTAGCTCGTCCTCTTTTTCCTAAAATATTGGAAGGAATAATAGTAGCTACATAATCTTATTTTATTTAGCTTTTAGTTAGACTGCTCTTCTACTAATCTCATAGAAAAGAAAACTAAACTAATCTAATCTAAATCTAAATTAAACCTTCAAATCGTTTTGCTTCTTGAATGTTTCGACAGCCAACTTCTCAACAAGGTCCACTTGTGCATCAAAATCTTTTTTTAACTTGTCCAGCTTGGCAAATGCTGCTTCTGCGTCTTTCATGGCAGATTCATTCATAACCTATTGTTTCAATTAGTGCATTCAGTTAGAGTTTAGAAAACTGGAAGGAATCGCGAACACGAGTTGAGCGGTTAAAGTTGCACTGTTAGTGTTAATAAATACTTTTTGTGCAGTGACGCCCCGTTCAAATTCCAAGAGTTTGTATCTCGCATTACTCGAAGCCTTTTCAGTGTCATTAAGCTCCTTCGTCTTATCTTCGATTGAAGCCCCTAGCATTTCTATCTCTTTCTCAATATTTTCCTTTCTTTGTGTTTCCCGTTCCAAAGCATCGTTTTGTGCTCTTGCTTCCTCGTCAGCATACCTTATCGCTTCTTGATACTCTAACCGCTTCTCTCCAAAACGCAATTTTTTCTCTTGAAGCAACGCTAAAGATGTCCTCATCTTCCCCATGTCCTTATGGAGAACATCTCTCTCATCTTGTAGCTTACGACGGATTTTCATCAATTCATTCAACCTAGCACAAATTACATTTATTGTTTACTGATTTCGAATAAAAGGCTGAAAAAAATTTATAGCAACAAAATAATAATTTGGGGTGTTCGTGTACTCCGTTTGTCCCTCCATATTTGCCGCTGCTTGAATGTTTCTGTTTAAGATCATGATATCCGTTTTCAACTCTTCAATCCTACCAGCATTTCTTCGCTCTTCTTCTTCCGAAACGTCGACCAAATTCCAAGCAGTTTCTAACCGAGCCCCTAACCTAGCAGTTATCTCTGGATGGTCTTCAGCAATCCGAATAAGATTTCTGGTTTTAGCCATCGTGTCTGCAACTTCTACCGTTAGTGCTACATCTTTGTTTAGAAGACTATTCAAATTATCGTGGGATTTTTGGATGCCATCCCAAATGAAGTGAAACTCTTCTTTAATTTCATCCAAGGGAATGCCGACCTTTTGGGCTGTGTTGAGATCTTGAATAATGCCATTATAAAACTCTTTCAATTTGGAGAAAGACGTGTCACTGAATGGTGATGAGGGCATCATTTCTTTTATATCCAACTCTGTGAACTCCTTAGAATCTTCATCTAGAAGCTGCATCAACTGTTTTGAAATGTTCTCTCTGGCAATGTCCATTTTCGATTTGGTTTCGGGAGCTGGCGTCTATACAAATTGTAAATGATGATATATATTATGCTATACAGTCTAGTGTACGTAGACATTCCATAAGGAAAATTCTAAAGATGAACGGTGTAGTATTCTGTTGCAAGTACATAATTAATAGCTGTGACTAACAATATGAGATAGGACCTCCTTTTGCATTGTGACAGACTTTTTAGGCTTCAATGTCGCGTTGGGCTGTTCTTGCCTTCCGGTTTCAGGTGCTATATAAGCTTCATCCGAGTGCTAATGCATATTAAAGAATAAGTTAGCTACATCATGTCCAACAGATAAAATTTCATCCTCATTAAGGTTTAAATGGAATTTTAACGTGCTTGGGAACGTCGTGATGTAGTGGTAGCGTCCAAGATTGAGCCCTCTCCAGTCGGAGCTTGTTCTGGAGTCGGGTTCTCAGTGGCATCACCGGAATTCCCATTTTCCATTTTGTGTTACGACAAATAAAAGTTGTAGATTATTTCCAGATTATAGTTTGTATAGCGGGTTTTACTAACCGGCAATAGTATCGACTTATTTCTGCATGTAACAAGTCAACAGTAACAGGCAACAGGTAGTACAAATTTGGAAAATTTTCATTCATAAAACTACACGTTTATAGTGCTATCATAAATCAATTTGGTTTGTCATAGTTGACGATCTTAATGCTTTAAAATGTTGCTAATGGTTCGAATTTTGTTTTTTGAACTTTGAAGGTGGATTCTGCTATGTAGCCGCAGTTTCTCGTAAACTGATTCTATATGCTTGTAAATGTCAATGTATTTGTTACAGATAAAAGTGAAATGAAGTAAATTGTAATTCTTGGAGCAATTACAAATTAGGAATGTCGTATTCCGACAAATCCACATAAAATTTTCAGTGCAAATTTTATTTCAGGTCAGCTTTTTTTATTTTTCCTTAAAGAATCTACGACTACGACGCTTCCGCACACGGGTATACAATATCCAACGTAAACTATATATATATAACACGTACTTATACAAATGTAAAATAAGAATATAGAATATCAAACTGTCTACAGTAATTGTATTGTAATAATAACAGTCAATCATCAGTGACAAAAATATCAGTATTTTGGTCAAATTTACATACAGCACCTTATATAATTTTCTGATTGATACAGCTTAAATTTCCTGTTTAACTTAGGAATGCATATTCAGTAAGCAGCAGATTGTAATTATGTATTTTCTAATTCTTAGATCTTAATAATTATAAATACATAACTGAATATTATTCGTTTGAAATCTTGTGTATAGATCAATCACTGATCATGGATGCCAAACCGACATCCAATTTTGTGTAGCTCAAATTATCCTTACAGCCTTACATCCTTCCAGAGAGCCAGAATCACTCGTTATAAGCTTTAATGCTTACAATTCATTAAATCACAATCAAATATGGTTTTAACACAAATTGCAGTCAAATCAATTTCCAACAATTACACAGAATGTTTTACTCTTATTCATTCAGTTATACAATCTATATGTAAAGGATTGGATCAAACATTTATTAAATTTACAACTAGAATTTTGCTTCCCTGATAATCCTGTTATTTCGCTTGCTCATCCAGTAGCTAAATGCTAAAATCACAAATGACAGGAGTTATTTTGTGAACATTTACAATAAATTTGTGAGGACATTGAAAATACAATGGTACAAATAAAGAGATTAGCAAATAAATGACAATAATGAATAGATGAAACAGAATGCAAAACACAATTTTCCAACTGCTTCTACAATCTGATTAAATACAAACTACTTTTTAAGTACTTTTCGCTTTATTTGTAGCAATTGTAGCGTCCGTGCACATTGATTATGATTTCTGTACAGATTACTTTACACATTAATTTTACGTTGACTTAAGTAGTAAAAGTTAATATTACATGGCTTTTAGATAGACATACATAAATTGATTAATTAGTAATTGTTATAATTTCAATGATACTTTCAAAATTGTAGAGCTATGAAAGCACTATAATAATTGCTAGTCTGTGTAAAATTTTAAACGACAAAAACAAAGTATTATTGTTATAGTCGTTTGGTTGGGATTCATCGTTTCGTATTTTTAAAACAATATATAAGCTAATATTATGCAACAGTTGAAAAC
Source organism: Willowsia nigromaculata (assembly GCA_034700605.1). Classification (NCBI taxonomy): domain Eukaryota; kingdom Metazoa; phylum Arthropoda; class Collembola; order Entomobryomorpha; family Entomobryidae; genus Willowsia; species Willowsia nigromaculata. Next base: position 52,195 of record JAQIXX010000401.1, on the reverse strand, counting down.
TAAATTTTCATAGGACTTGAATACTAGAAAAGAGTAATCGAAATGATTTAAATTATGAGTAAATCATTTGACCGATTTGCACATACATATTATCAGATTTAATGCTTCCCTGTATGCTCATAGATAATCGTCTATTCATAAGAATGTAACAATCGTAAAGAATGTCTTCAAATGAAGGCATAACAGTTGTCTTGTCCTTACTTACTTACAATTAATGTTGTCGTTTGATATTGTATAAAGTGTTCTCATTGTTTTCTGAAATTCAGTCATTATTGCTTTCACTGTCGCGGCAGGACAGGAGTTTACTATATACCTCCTCACAATCAATGGTAACCCTTATAAATTAAAGACAGCGAAATGACTTTTGCTGTAGGTAGTAGATAGGTACTGACAGTGTTTCATTACCTTTAATTTACGTTATTATGCATGTTTGTAGTACGACTGTCAACAGTGGTAACTGTTCATTACTATTGTGGTATGATATCGAAACTCATGGAAAGTTCATCGTTGGATGAGATCATAATATACAGAATTGTCAACTTTATATAATCAGAAACTGTTTCAGCATTAACTTGTGAATAGACGTATTATAATAAAAAATCTCTCATTTTTGCAGAGACAATAATCAAATTAGTCAGCAAGAGAGGTTAATGCTTACTCAATCATTAATTAATTCTTTACAAACATTTATGACAAAAATGTATGGAAAAAACTTTAAATCCGTAATACTTTATATAACTTTATGCGTAGCAAACATTAATATGCAACACATTATCATACAGACTTATCATTAGGATGTTCCAACATAGGCACATTAGTAAACAGTAGACTATTATGCGTAGTTATATACACAACTAGTAAACTATAAAATCGCCGGATTGAAATCTCGAAGTAGTTTTTGTTGCAAAACTATACTCCAAAATACGAATATTATGTGCAATCTAACTTGAACTTTCATCCTGTAAATTATTTGAATGATTTCTTGAATCATAGCTCCATTAACCATCAGCGCCAGCGGATGAATACGGATAATAATAATAATAATATCTTAAAAGTTAATTATGATTAATTTACCACGAGTTTTTCTTAAGTATTCAGATACGTCATGCTCCACAAACATTTTACTAAGAATAAATACTATAAAAAGGTTAACATAAATGATTTTGGCAAAAATATGGTAGATTTCATTTATCTGACTTAACTCTAAGTATACTGTAATCATGCAGCACAATTTTTAATAATTTTGTGAAACTAATAATAATAGTTGAAATAATTGCTTGCATGAAACATCTTTAGTAACTTTGTTGGCAGCATTCTGATGCAAAACAAACTTATATGACTTGATAGTGATTCCCTTTAATATAATTAAGCACACGTACCTAGAGAGGCAGCGACTCGGTGCGTGCTGGTTCTACTTTTGTTATTATAAAACGGAAATACTGCTATATTGTAAGTGTTTCTTTCAGATGCTAGTTGTCATCACTTGTCACTTGACTTGCCATCATATTATTTTCCAGCCTTCATCAACTTGACTTGTCCAGATGAATACAAAAACAGACTAATACACACTATCCTATAATATGATTGGTCGCGGAGAACGGCCTGCATAAATTTTTCTTTAGTACTACTGATGTAAATGCTGATAAATTACAAACTCTTTGGCTTAGTTTTCGGAAAGTATCGATTGATTAGAAAGTCTGCAAACAGGAGGACAAAGGAAGAGTAGACTCCGATACTCCATTTGATTGTATAGCTGTCCCTCGCACAATATTCATGTCTTACAGCTGCAAATTTAAAAAGAGAGAATAGGTTGTCAAGTGTGTGTTATTTATCTACACACATCGTAGATAGTTCAATCCTTGTAAGTGCTCTACTTTTGTTACTCATTGTCCATAATTTAAAATGATTGACAATGGTTTCGATAATATATATGCGATCGAACAATGATTAAAACACTTACTAAGAACGTATAATGAGTAGATATTCACAAACATTCCTACGACCATTTGGACAAGTTGTAATGTGGTTAGTGTCATCGCTAATTTTCTTGGAACCTTAATTTTCATAGCCTATGCAGAAATAATACAAAAACATGTTTACTTTCATGGAATGAAATTACTACATTACTTGTACATACCTTTGTCAGTTTATTTCATTTATTTATTTTCTGACGTAGATTTTTACTTACACGTAGTGCAAAATACGGATACATGATGGAATGGACCCCAAAATTCATTACTCCATACCAGCGCTGGATTGGTTCTGAGTACGGATAAATCGTCCAGACAAAGCACATCGTGATGCAATGATGATACCTAAAAAAATACACAAAACGTCATTTTATTAAAGACGGTATTCATTTAAAAACTACCCTCTCAGTCAGTTAAAGTTTTACCATCAAAGGAAAATTAAATCATTTAAGTCATAAAATGTATATTTCATCAGCTTTAAAAAAAGTAAATTAGCAGAGATTTAAAAAGTTACGCTTCTCTTGTTTTATAAACGCTTGCTAAAGATTTCACTAAAATTGCAAGGAAGAGTCTCTTAATCGTTTCTTAAATACATGAAACTAAACTAAAATACATGAAACTAAAGTACGCATTGAACTTCCTTAAGCCATGTGGCTGTTAAAATTAATAGTCCAATAAGTATGAAAACCCCGTGCAAAGAAATGGGCATTGACATTATCATGCTTGAGACATGTCACAAAGTCATTAGCAAATGAACGGTAGTGAGTGCTTGACAAAAAACAACAAGGTGTGTGCCGGTAATTTAAGTAAAAAATTGATTAGGTTTCATTACCACGATATGTGGCTACACATCCCATTACTCACACGCTATAAACAAGTGCACGTACCTACATGATGTATTAACAAAGCGAGTAAAGACAAAACACACAATTTCAGACTTTTTATAGATACTTACCATTGAATGAAGAGTAAAGGTTGCTTCCTCAGCACAATGAATAGTGTATCGCCCAGCTCAACAAACTTGGATAGTGCAAATAAGACGGCCCAGAAGGCAAGTGGTTCATTCAGACCTTCTCGTATGCAAACACTCTTATGAAATCCATTTGGTAAGCTCAGTATGTACACTAGCTCCTGACTCATTCGATAAAAGCCAATCATGGAAAATATTCCTAACGCCCAGTTCCATGCTATAAGCGGCTTTCGCAGCTCAAATCCAGGTCGATTTTTCATGAACGCTTTCAATCCAAAAATCACTACAAGATACAAAATGGAGACGTAGAATGGGATATTCTTGTTTGCTCTCATGTATGATTTCCATCCTGAGTCATCCACCTTTTCCAGCCAAGTTGATCGAAAGACTGGTGGATTCTCAAATTCCCAAGGCACATGCGCCCACTGACTTAGAGCTGTTCCTGTCGAGTTTTCAAACATCTTGCCTCTGCTTCTCTCGTGTTATTTTCTTAGAAAGTTTTATATAATATTTAACAAGATCGTTGACTAGTATGCTTTTCCAGGTCAAAGGTAACTTTCACTTTTTAACGTTGCTTTATTGTTATGCACAGAAATTACTTTCTTCTTTCTAATCGTCAAAAACTCCTGCCTCATGCAATAACTATAACTTTAAAAATTATTTTATAGACAGTTGTCAATTTTCAATCACTGGAACAGATAAAGTTCTTGACATGATGAAAATATGAAGTCTTCACACAGCATAATAGAGTAAAACATTCAAAACATGATATTGATTGAGTATCACGTGAAGTGTTGCAAAAACTGTGTCAAGTGGAAGATGACAGAATGATTATAATATAGATAAATAGGATAAACAACAACTTTCAATATACATATACGGGAAATAACAATGAGTCATTTATGCAAGATTAAGTCTCGCTTAGAAATACCTTTAATCACCAAAAACTTAATGAAACGGATTGACTGATTATAATATGTACTGTATAGAGAGCAAAACTGTTTCCGTGGACGGACACTGGTGGTGGTCCTGTTTCATGCGCAACCTTAGAATCCACTGGTAGCAAGAGGACCATAAGCAAGAAATTCCAATAGGGTCAATTTTGTAGCATGTAACTACGTATAACTGTTACTGGTACTCCTTCTATTACGCAGAAACGGTAACACTCGAGAAAAACTTATGACTTTTGTCCGTTTGTTGTTGCTTTGAAATTAATATTATTATTATGCATGCACACTTTTCGGTCCTTATGAATGATACATACATACATGTACGTGCACTATTTCTCTATATATCACTCTCACCGACACCACAACCCAAACTACTCGAGGAAAACTCCTTTTCTGTGCTTTCTGTCGAGACGAGCGGTTGTGCACACCTGAAGGTGAGTTAAGACCTTTCTGCCGCTATTTATTCATCCAACACTACTACGATCAGTCGCACATCCCAGAGTGAAACTAGAAATAAAAAGAAAGAGAGAATGAGGAAAAGTTTATATGATTCTTATCGTTTTACATGTCGAGCAAGAGAGAGAGAGAAGCGGTGTGTGTATGGTTAATAAGTATGTGTGCAGTTTAATGTAAAAATTTATGTTAACGTTTACAGTATGACTTTACATTGAACTATTTTATAATAATGGCCAATAGAAAAAAGAACATTTAACTTGATTGTACATATGCATATAAGGCATTATTATTATTCTTCTACAAATAATCATATAGCTCGCCCAGTGTCCGTAAAATTGTATCAATGCCTTCTTTCTTCTCTCTGATTCATTTACTAAGAGAACGGACATTTGTTGGAATAGGAAAAATTCAATATTGTAGCGAGCCGTATAGATGAGCTGTACAATACACTATGAATAATATGCACATATATATCACAAAAACCGTGCAATATATATACATATGTTCCATGCCCAGTAGAACTTACATACATTGGTCTGGTGTATTGTTAGCAATAAACCGTCTGTGGAGCAGACCTAACCCACGAAATGGAAAAGACAAACTATGTAATGGCAAATGGTGTAGTAGTACCAAGTACGAGAGAATTAACTATACGCACACATTCAATCCTCCACCACACGCTCGCAATCCAGCAATCTACAAAAACTAGGAACTGGGAACATGTAAAGGCACTAGAGCACCAGAAATAATCGTCGTTGAGTCGTAGAAGACGACGACAACGATGGGTGATATTGGTGAAGTAAAATATGACTTCAAGTTTGCATGCAATCTGCGATACAAGCATGGAAGCATTAAAGGATTCTTCTTAGTTTCTTTTACCACTGCACTTACACTTTTCTACTCTTCTCGCTCCTAGCTCTTTTTACTCTGCTTCTTCTTCTCCTGCTGTTGCTATTTAGATATCCGCCGTTTTTCCTTTTCCTGCAGGCTGTGTTTTTAAAACATATTATTCTAACGATGATGATGATTCGAAAAGTACATAAGGCATATTTCTATGTGTATATACGTGAGTGGCTTACTTTTTGACTGGGCTAAATTCTATTTCTATCTATCCATCTGTTCCATCTCCTTCAACTTTGTCTCGTCGCCGGGTGCGGGTGTATGAATGGACTCGTGTAGAGACGAAAAATAAGTGTAAACTCGAGATACTCATTTAAGTGCATAAAATGATGATGAGCAAATTATGATTCATTCCAAATCACTAAACTAATGAAGTGCTACAAGAAAAAATGCACAGTGACAATAAAGATCTATTTACCACTAGCTGCGTAGATGTGGTATGTACTCTGTGACGAAGTATAATTCTGCTGCAATCGTCATCAGTTTCTGCTTATTGTTCATTATAATTACCTTGTTTGACTTATTCAACCGCTAACTTCTGCAGTCAAGCTGCATGCATATTATACGACACACACCTATTAAGGTATCCTTCATACAAATTACATAATATTAATCTCATATCGCACATCTTCTCGTGTTCTTATTATGCTTCTTCCTTTTGGTATACATTTTGGTCACAATCCCATTTTCTTAATACTTCATCTTATTTTTTATGGCTGCACATGTCGCTATAAAAAAAAATATTCGTATGCATGAGGCGTAAATCCTACAATGAGCACCAATTCGTTCATGTCTACTGACTAATCACCACGAAGCTAATTCTATTAGGCATTTGGATGACCTCATGAGGGGAACGGGAAACATTACAATTGTTTGTATAAAAGTTTCCTGCAAAAAAGTAGTCTCCAGTTTAGCTTCATTGCACCCACATCCTGTGATGAATATCATGTCCACTTTGCCTTGAAAGACGAGCTTCTGGCAGCAAATGCGAAATGGCAAAGCAATTTTAAGCCAGTGTGTAGTTGCATACTACGCATTTGAGGTTTACTGGGTTCTCTGAGCAAAACAAACATAGCCCATCCCATCCCATTCTCACTTGCCAGAGCGTAACTGCTGTATCATGTACATAATAAGCCGGCTGATAATTGCAATGAAAATATTGGTGCCAAACTACAAGCGAAACTATAGCAGTTCCAATTGTGTCTTTTTGTTCAGCACGCTTGCATTTACAGAAAGCTACACATGCGATCATACATTTCACTCTTAACACTAGTGTCTAATATAACATTTTATATCCATCATGTCACACATTATGTCATAAAAACTCCCATCAGGTTATTACTTTTGTATGTTGGTGATACGCCATGAATATTTTAGTAGTTTCACATCATGCCATGCAGTTTACTAATTATCCAGTAGCAGGAAGATATACCTTGCTAATAGTAATAGTTGATGCGCTGAGCTGTGTGTAGGCTATTCATATTATTCAGCACACACATTTATTGTCCAGAAGTGTGCACGGCATCGGGCAGACCATACATTATGCATTTACAAATATGCCTATGCCTGCCTCGGTCGTTTGTATTTTTACAATTTAATGCACACATGACCACGCCATGGGCATTTTGTGAAATGTTGTATGGCAAAAAAGATGTCACCTGAACTAACAAAAAATCTTTAGAAAAGCCGACGATAAACAGAACTACAGAACTGCAGTTTGGAATTGATTGGCATATGGCACGTACTAACTTTGTTGCTTTCATATCAACATTGTAGCTAATAAGTTTATTGGCATTCATTTAATAGGTACAAGTTACTGGTCGTTTTGTAGTGCTCCCAGAGCAGCAACCTTCCAGTCAGACCCACCAACCCACACATTGAGATTGAGAATTATGCAGTAATAAAATGAATAAAAGGACTACGATCCATGCATAGTGTTGAATTGGATAGGAGTTGTTTTTAACCATGTGTTCACATCTGACACTTGCAAAAATTATGTGGTTTGACTAAGCGTGGGTTCAATGCGATTTTATGTCTTCGCTCTGTTTGTAGCTTGGGTGTTTTTGCAAATGCATGTTAATGCAAAATATGTACACAATGCAAATTTTCCTGCCTGTAGTTTGAATTTTTCATATGAGTGAACATTGAATGAAGATCATTAAAAGAACAAGTATGAAATCATATCAATATCATCATAAAAGTATATGAATCATGATCCCTGTCTATTTGTGCAAAACTTTCCCACGTTGCCAAAAATGAATGAGAAGTTTGTATGTCGTGTTATTTTCGGATCTCATATTATATTTAACTGTCGGCATCTGCTTTTTAAACTTTCAGCTGGAATAAAACTAATTATTGCGTGGTGGTATGTTGCATTTTGCATTACAAATGACGAAGCAAAACCTAAGCCTAAAATCTGTCATTTACACATTCATACTAAAACAGGCGTGTGTTTAAAATACTTTTGTTATATTGTTATAAATCCTTGAAATATGTACTCATCAAATGTGTTACAAGTTTGGTAACCAACTAATTTGGAAGATTCTCCTGGCGCTATTTGTCCATTTTTTATTCGTGTCTAGTGCAAGTACATGCAATTAGATGCTCAAACATTGATTGATTGATTTGATACATATATTTCAATGATATAATTATCCTCGTCCACTGTATGAACCTCATCAAATATAATGTCAATATGATATGAACAGTGAAAACTATTAGGGAAGTATAGTACAATAAAAATAAAACTTTAAAGTCCCATGTGACAAATTTATGCGTGTTGTTGAGCAACCAGAGAGAGCTGGATGAAGGACAACTGCCATTTCAAAGCCCAGATGCTGTTGCTCGTTAAAGATATTTCTTAAATTTAATGAGCAACACGCAACAAAAAAAGAACTTTATATTATCCCCTGATTTCGCAATGCGACTTTGATTTGTTCTTTTGTAAACTAAAAACCAAGAATGACAAATCATTTCTCAAAAGATATATGGTTTTTGTTTGAATAAGCCGTTGTCTCTAACATGCTATGATACAATAAATTTATTTAGAATTTATGCTGGAGAAAATAAATGCTTCAATTACTCGTAATTACTTTGCTGTACATCGTTTGTGAAATCGGAAAAACCTTGTTTTCTTAAACGGTGTACGTAATGACAAGCTTATGTGGTCCGTAGTGTGGTTGAATTTTTTATAAATTGAATAGACAAAGATTTCATGTGTCTGGGAGTTTAAGACGATATTATAAAGTCATATTTTATGCATGATTACAAGTTTGAAATGTCTTAAATAAACTTTCTCATAATGTTAAGTAAACGAAATTTACGCAATCTATGAATTCGAACAAACGATGTTTCATTTTTTGGAAAGTTTTCCTTCATACCTAACTTAATTTGATATTCAAATCTTAATGATTTAGGATCTTCCTCAGCGTATAATAATGGCTGACTTTATTTCAATGAAAAGAGCAAGTAAAGCTGCTGATGCCTATTTATAGAAATTTGTTGAATGAAATGAGTTGAAATAATATTGCAATACGTAAACAGTGAAATAAAAGGCAGGTAACGGATATGTCGTTTGCATAAAAAAATTCTGATGAGCATATCATAATAACGATATATTGACTAAAGAAACTGCTTCGTACAAACAACAAATTCCATTTACTATTTAGAAATTGCAAGCAATAAAAGGTTTGCAAAAAATATTGCTCTTCCCTGATTGCAGTGTGAGTGCTTTTAGAGTAAGGAAACTTCTGTCGCCATTTATTATCTCTAGCTACGTAAATGTTCAGTGTGTAACTTGCAATAATAATGTACATGTCAATTTCTAGAAAAACTTATTTTTCTAATTAGCACCCGCAACAGCAGAAATAATTGCACACCTTATGATCATAATATATTAAATGATTATAATACCGCTTTATGATATATCAGTTTCCGGCAAAGAACGAGATTTTTTCTGTTTTTCTCATGTACTAACTCCAACAGCAGAATATTTGTATCTCAAACCTTAATATCAAGAAATTTCACAATGATGGATGCTTCAACCTGAAGGTGGTAGGCGTAATGTGAGAACGGAACAAAGAACGTGAGGTAGGACGCTTGACAATCTTAGATTTAAAGCATAGATTTTATGTGCTCACAGGATTACCTAGAATTTGTAGGTTAAATGCATTGATGATGCATACAATAGTTTGCCGCAACGTCAAGAGAAAAACGTATAACCTGAATGCAAGCGCTTAATATTTTAAAAGTTCAGTTTCTAATTGTATTTCCTCTATACTCATATTGTATATGTGATAAACTAGTCACAATAAGCCTTTCAAATTCTCAGCGGATGGATCTGTGTTTTACATTTCAATCATATACTTTGCGATGCACTTATAATGCGCAGTTGTTAGTTTAATCAATATTTCACGATGACGTTTAGTGTTATTTCCTGATACGGTAACAATAAAAGCAAAAGCAGATTGAATGGAATGGTCGTAATGTTTATACTTGCAAAACTCAGACAAAGTTAATTGCTAACTGTGTGCAAGGACGAACCCGGACCAGTTCAACGGTTTTGACTTATCTGAGATACACAAGTCGCGTTACGCAAGGAAATCACATATTATTGTATTAATGACAAGAGTCGCATTCAAGCGGTGGGTTTGAAGCTATTTTCAATTATAAGCCACAAGTTCTAGGTCATGTCTGGGCAATGTTTTTGCAAAGCACGACATGTAAATATATTTACGACAGTGGGGGATGCACGAGGCGTTAATGGGGATTTGGACAAAACAGCGATAAAGAAACTGGAAATGTGTAGGTAGACGGAGACTTTATAGCCTAAAGAAAGATAAATACTTTAGCATAAATGAGAAATATATGAACGTAAACGTCCAATTTGCAAGAGCAATTTATGAGTAATATTGCAATAAAGTTTTCATAAAACAGTTAAGTATGCCACACCGATAAACTAAGTTCAGATAGCCAGAATTCTTTAGGAACCGCCAATAGTTTTCCAATGATGACCAATACTCATTTATTATTACTAAAAAACGTTAGAGTACATAAAAATGGCACAAACCAACTTAAAAACATTTAATTAGCGTATAAAACATTATTTAGATTTATGACATAAAATCGCATGCCAATTTGCACAGCATAATTCATCAGCATTCATACATTGATAACATTAAAGAACCAAATCCTTGATGACTATAACTTTTCTTATTTCTACATACGTGTCATTTTGAGCAGAGGTCATGAGATACGAACGCCGCTTTTAGATAAAGATAAAATTGATAGCTAAAAAAACAGATAAATTTCTTAAACGCACGCACAAATGAAATGGGAGGTGTGACGGACGCATGTAAAAAGAATTTTTAATATGCAATTCATTTATTTTCATGGATGAAATGAAAATGTGACGTGTTTTACACACGTAGCCACGCTGTACGGTGTTTTTTTAAGTTTTAAAAGATATAAATGCGCAAAATATGTGCATAATATTGCACTAAAAGCTACGTTTTAAATCTTTGCGTACATATAAATCACTAAACAAACTACGATCCTCTACAAACTTTGCAATCCGACTTATGTATGATCACTGAATTCCATGCATCATATTAATGTTTTAATACATGTTAGTTAAACTACAGAAAGAAAGGACTAGAAATGTAAATGCTATGCAGTATTACATCAAAACAAAGTCAGACAGAGAAATAAGACAATGGTCAGTTAAATAAGAATGCATACTTCATTCCGTATAATCACCTTATACTATGCTTACTTCCGGTCAAAAGTGTCTCTAAAATTGGAGATAGTTACTTTAACATTAGTTTTAGAAATACAACCTGAAGACCTAGAGAAATATTAATTGGTGTGACATGTCATAATAACATGGAATATATGCTAGATAATCTGCATTGTTTCTCATATTCCATAGAGCTAAAGCGTCCTACGCGTAAACTTCCTTAAGGAACATGATTAAAGCGCACTGCAAAACGACGGCCAATGTTAATGTCACAATGTGTGTAATCATAAACAATAATAATTACTACGATATATTACGAACAATGTATTATAAGATTATATCATAGTTATCACCAACTACTTACAAGGATGAGTTAGACCATTCATATTCGTGGTTATCTTAAACTTATATGTACATATAGTAAATAGGTATGCATATAATTTATCTAGAATCAAATTAACTTGACTGGGGACCCTGCAAGTGAATGTGTTTTAACAACTAACCTTGATCATCAAAAGCAGGAGTCTTCAGTCCTTTTAAAACTTGAAATATTTTAGTATCATTTTGCGTCTAAAATAGTAAAGTTTATTTCTTAAGACCCAGCTAAAAAATCCGCTGAAAATGATTTACTTTGAACTAGCGTTGTTCATATTTCTTCTCTCCTATTACATTTTGGTAGAAAAGCCAAAGAAAAGCAAAGGCCCAAAAAGTCCACCAGGTAAGCACTCTGACTAAACTAATACAAGAAATTCTTGCGAAATTTGTGCACGTGTTTTGTTTTTGTGATACATCTGCACCTATCTTGACGGGTATTCTAAAGTTATGCAACATTTCCGCAGGCCCACTTTGCCTTCCGATATTCGGTTACCTACCATTCTTGGGAAAAGTTCCCACATTGACCATTTCTGGGCTGGCAAAACGATACGGTAACATCTTTACATTGTACCTTGGACAAACAAGGTGAGATATTAACAGTGAATTGCACAAACAGTGGTACTACTAGTTTTTTAAAATGCCGTTTGTCTGGATGTCTTCATGAATCTAGTGTGTGATTTCTTGGATCTTGATTATTCATTTGAATGAAGTTTTATTAATCATGTAAATTCCCGCAATTATAGAGTTGTCTTTGTTAATGACTATGAATCTGCAAAAGAAGCAGGTAGATTAGACGTGCTGCAAGGCAGGAACCAACTAGAGCTCTTTAAACCAATAAGAGGATATTCTGGTGATAATTTTAAAATACTTTCTTGCAATTTATTTGGCGTCATTTTGTATTTCGAAATCAATTCATAAAAATGAAAATATTGTTAGGTTTGGGACTGCTGGAAGGGAAGGACTGGCAAGAAATGCGACGGTTTACTTTGAAGTGTTTGAAAGACATGGGTTTCGGGAAACGATCGATGGAGGGAATGATGCATGAGCAAGTGGTGGAGGTTAGGAAATACCTAAAGTAAGCTGCGTTTATCATCAAAATTCTTGAGAATGTGACGGATATTTTGAGCGGAAACACAAACTTGTTGGCTGATGCAATGGCGTTGCATCACAAATTTTAATGCTTAAAAAGCCTGATTACTTCTTCGTATAATTAAATTCAAACAGGAAAAACGTCAATAAGACATTGTACCTGAAACCAGTGCTGGAGTTGGCAGTTATCAACAGCCTATGGGCTGTAATGACGAGTGAAAAATATGACATAGAGGATCCGGCGAAACGGCTTGTGATGGCCATTTTGACAGAGTAAGTACATACATATCACCTTTTTGATTGATACATAGCTCTTATATTCATACATAAAAATTCCTATCCTCCGAAACTGCTGAAAATATCAAAAGTCCGTGTACTGTGTGGGAATGTTTATATGACTAAGCAAAATTATTTGCTTTCATTAAAACCCTAACCAGCATGTAATAGTAAGCCGTCAGCACGGCATGCTCTTAAAAATAACTTAAACTTACTATTAGTATTTTAATTAACCTGGACTTATAAGAATGCTTAATTATTCCTTAGTGCAGTGTACTTTTAGTTGTTTTACCTTTTTTTTAAAATAATATTCCTAATGATTTGTTTGCATGCTTGCTTTTCTTTCCTTGAAATGAAAGTAAAATGTTGAAAGGAAGTTACATATTTTGAAATTATTTCTGGACCTTGCACTGGGAAAATTATTGCTAGAATGAGATCAAATTAAATATTCTCTAAAGAAAAATTATAGCTTCATTGAATAATGCAATTTTGTGTTGCTCATGTTCCCTTCCCTCATTACTCATTACATAAAGTATCACAAACTTCACACAGGCCAGAGTAACAGACAGGCTAACAAGTCTGAATGATATCATGACGAAAAGGCTTGCATTCGGAGGACGTACATAGTACATATGGTAAATGCATGCGTAGTATTTTTTATAACGCTTATTTTAATAATGACAGAGGGATTGCCGAGCAAAACATCCTTGGGATAGCGTGCTTCCTTCCGTGGCTAGCAAAACTGGCCCCAGAATATACCGGCTATAGCAAAGGTCTCAAATTCTTGGGTGCTCCGGAAGGTTTGTTTCGAGAAGTTATAAGGAAACATGTGGAGACTTATGTTCCAGGACGAGAACGGGACTTTATTGATGTCACGCTAACAAGGATTTATAGTACAACTGATCCGAATTCAGTGTTTTTTGGAGAGGTCGGAAGTATGTGCTCCATGTACAGAAATGTGTAATTATGCCAAGTATGAAAGAGGTTTATAGGCTACTGAAAAGATCAAAGAATAATTTCTTACTTGTTTCTTTAATCATTTATAGTGAGGAATCTTCACTACACTCTCCTGGACCTCTTTTTTGCTGGTAGCGATACTTTAAGTTCAACACTCGGGTGGTCATTTCTGTACATGGCAGTCGATCCCAAAATCCAAGACAAAGTTCAGCTAGAAATTGACGAAGTTATTGGAAAATCCAGATTGCCAAGTTTAGAGGATAGATTACGGTAATACATGCCAACTCTTATGCAAGAGTCGTAATTTTTCATCGGTTTTCTTTGCGTCATTTCTTTCGGTTTTGGTTATTGTTTGCGGTAGCCAAACGTTTTTAAAGATGATCCGTAATTCATTTCGGCTTGTTTTGTAGCACGAAATTATTATTATTTCTTATAATTTATGATTTTAAACTGCAAACCTAGCTCATCCCACAATTCATGAATGAAAAGATTTTTTGTTCGTATTTGCGTAGGTTTTTGCCTGATTTATAACTAATGAGCTCATGACACAGGATATTTCAAATCATCATTAGGATTAACACAAGATAGTCAAGGAAGGAATATTAATAATATACCTGTTGTAGATACGATGATACAAAAAGCGGTATCAGCTATTATTATTATTGCGCGATATATATATGTAGCTCTCAAACAAAATAGTGTGGTGAGACTAAAGACTAGCAAACAGAGACCAAGACAAATTCTCACACTGTCTTGAATTGTCACATTATTCACAACGGAAATGTAGGGTAGTGTATGAGCAACTAGTAAATTGCATAATGGCTGCAATTACTAATTACATACATTCTAATGAATTTTATATGTACGTAATTCATTAATCACCACTGCCACCTTGCTTTTTTATCGAATTAAAATCCTGCTTGAAGCTAATCTACATTGATCTATGTGTGTCTCAAACACAATGCCAATGTCAAGTTACGATATCTGCAGTTTGATTCAAAGCAATTTATGATTATCTACTGCAAAGCTCATTAAGTTAGGTTAGTAACAATCACTTGAACATCCTTATTGGCATAGTCATGGTCTTAATGAAATGAACTGACGAAGCTCAGTAGTTCTTTAAACGTAAGAACTATATCAGTTTCTTAAGATGTGTTATGCCGATTGCGTGCCTACTGAGCAATTAAAGGACGCATGCAGCCGCACCGACTAACGACAAACAAGCTTTTTTATTATTGTATTTTATCTTCCCTGATATTATTTTCATAAAAAACAAGATAGATAAGCGAGGGTTTAGATAGTCTGTATGGGCATTATTGTGGGTTATATAAGTACATATAATTCTCTTTTGTTGTCTTTTTCTAACAATAGAATGCCATTTACCGAAGCCACAATGTTAGAAGTATTACGGAAGTCGTCGATGGTGCCACTAGGGTTAATGCATACCGCTCTTGAAGATACCGAGTTCAAGGGATATTTCTTGCCAAAGCGAACAGTTCTCTTGTTCAATTTGTATGAAATTCATCACAATGTAGAATATTGGAAGGATCCGCAGAACTTTAGACCGGAGCGGTTTATAAATGAAGATGGAAGTTTTCGCAAAGATGATCATGTGATGCCATTCTTCACAGGAAAACGATCTTGTACGTTTAATTTATATATTAAACCCTGATCGCCTATTACATGATACCATATAATCATGATCGATATCAAATATACAAAAAAAAATTGTTTGAAAATATTTTAATGATTATTTTAGGTCCAGGCGAGATGTTGGCAATGAACGAGTATTTTCTGTTCTTTACTGGAATATTGCAAAAATATAGGTTTGCATTAAATCCTGTCGCACCACCTCCTTACCTTGGTCCAAGATCTGGATTTATTTTGTGTCCACCAAAGCACGAACTTCTTGTCACGGAACGATAGTTTCTTGGCACCAGTTGTGGTACTACTAAAAAATAACGCAAACACAAAGCTGAACCAAGAAATACTATCATTTTTAATCACTGTTATCATGTCATGAGATCGTATTTAAGATGTCGGTGTGTGTACACAATACTCGAACAATGTACATGTTCTTCGAAATTTATCTAACATCTTAAAAATGCTAAATTCGCCCTCGCATTTTTTCCTTATATGTAGGTTAAGATGAATGAATTTGCCAGTTTATTGCTTCTAATTTAGACATTTATTTTTTGTACTTACTTCCAGTTAAGGCTCCACAAAATCATGATGCTGGAATTGCTTATTTAAAATTAATGCGCTTCTTAAGTTGTTTTCCGAAAATATATTTACATAGTTTTATGCTAAAGTCATCATTCATGATTCATTAAAGTAAAGAAGTAATACGAAAAGTACATATTTATGTTCTGTGAACAAAAATATCTGATTACAATAAATTCTAGAATACCTAAAAAAAAAGTACAAAAATACCAAAAAAATACCTACTTCGTGATATACATTAATCGGAAATAACTACATTTTACAAAAGATTGCACTCTAATTTTGCGAGTTTT
Source organism: Willowsia nigromaculata (assembly GCA_034700605.1). Classification (NCBI taxonomy): domain Eukaryota; kingdom Metazoa; phylum Arthropoda; class Collembola; order Entomobryomorpha; family Entomobryidae; genus Willowsia; species Willowsia nigromaculata. The sequence continues at coordinate 35,999 of JAQIXX010000401.1, read as the reverse complement.
CTGGAATTACCAAAATTAATCTATATGCTTTGTGCGTATTTGTTATCGCTAAAATAGCCCTGAACTTCTAGAAAATTATGCTGAACTAAAGCTTATAAAGACCGGTTTTAATTAGGCATATTGGCTACAGCAGCAATAAACAAAACATTTGATTTGTAACATTTTGTTGCATGCGGACTTGTAAACGATGATGTGAAATTTTGAAAACAATCTCAGAGAGTTCGCACTAGCAATAGTAAAATTTATAGGCATGTTCAGAAATCAGATTTTATCATTAAAGGTAAATGAGAATTGCATCAATAAGATGAAATAATGACTATTATTTCCCCATTTTCTCTGGGAATAACTAAAAACAAGGGCAGCGGGTACTTTAACCATTCATTGGTATTAACATTGCTTTTCAATGAATTTATCCAATTTATTATCCTATGCATGGGATTCTGTCTCAGAACCAAAAGGATCAAGTAACATATTTGCACTATATCATTTGTAACCGATGCCAATGCTGGTTCCGAAGATGATACTTTTCAAAGCTTCAGAAAGCTTGAAATTAGAAATTCCAGGGAAGTAACTTCATCTTATCAAGGATAAAGTTGAAGAATCTAAATAGAATCTCATGTCTGAAGTCATTTTCAGGTCATGTTTTTAACAATTCACGATCTCAACAAAGCCATTTTCAGTAGAGATGCAATAATTATTTCTCATACATCCACTTGCAAATATCATCTTACGTTGTTGTCAGTTTTTTATTTCGGGACCATGTCTTCAATTGGCGTATGCGTGGTTTGCATTTTAGATGGGCGTGTTTGTGATATGCACTATGCAGCATGCAAAAAACAAAGAAGCGGCATGTGCAGATCTAGTGATTAGTAAATGTGAAATGGCAAAAAATGAGCGATGTGGAAACCTTGAAATCTCCAAAAAGCTCATTCAACCTAAACGCATAAAAAAATTAAATTGTTATGGCATCGCAGGATGACGTGGAAAACAAATGAAACATGTAAATAATGAAAGTTTTCCTGCAACCGCAACTGGTTGACAATGAAAGTTTTTTTTTGTATTTCTGTCTTGATAACTTTGTCTTTTCTTTGTCCCTTAGAACAATTATCTTTTCAAAACTAAAATAGAAAAAATTGATTTCGCAACCTCTCTCTGAATTCCGTATTCAATTCTCTCTGAATGAAAATAAAACTGACTATCAATTAGGATTACGAAATGTGTGATTGTTTTCCAGCCACCGGTGGGGGGTATGTCGTAAATTCTTGTTTTTTATGAGCTGAATCGAAACATGTTTTTATGTTGAGTGCAGTCCGCAATGTTTGTTTTGTAACGATGTTTTGAAGCTTATTATCGCTTCCGAGCTGGACTTTATTTCAAAATTTAAGTTCTACATTTTCATTGCCTCTCGTTATTGTTCACACCATAGAATCCCGATTCCAGACCAATGCAAGCAAAAAACCGGAATTTCCGAATATGGTGACAATTTCAAGCAATGGGGTAATGCGAACGCTTTCCTTTCCAGTAGCTTTGCTCCTCAAATTGCTCAATCAGAGGACGTGTGGAAACAAAGGGTTAAGACACAATACATGATTTTGCATGATTGCATATGACGCATTAGTTTTGAAGATGACATTCAGAAAATAATAGTCGTCATGATTTATTGCTTTGTAGTATTCCTTTAGCAAGGGTCCCAGGTTTGGCGTTCCTCCGTACTGTGATTGCACACCACCAGTCGAAAGGTTACACAAAGAAACAATCGCATGTTTATTCTTTATCCTTGAAAGATGATTATGAGACAATTAAATAGTCTTTACACAATGGTTTTATCTGGACAGATCTCGATTTGAATCTACATACAATCGTGATTACAATGACTGCGTGTTCAATGATCCATCAACAAGACGACACCAAGTTGTTGACGGAGTTCAGCCGCAGTTTGTAAGCGAAATCTCAACCATACTCCGGTAGTAATTGGCTTGTTTAAGACAGTTTAATACATAAATTAAAGTAAATAATTTAATTACTTTCTGAAAGGGAACATTTTTGCCGAAACAATTTCTTTGTCCATTTACAACCGAGACAACCTATGCGCGTTCCTTTGACATGCCTCAAGCTCATTTTCAACAAGTTTGCGGTCAACAAGAACAATGCGGAGGATGTTCTATGCAACCTTGTGAAGATAATGTCCGTAAATTATAAGATGGATAATTTTTGGCTGAAATACCAATTCTGCTCATGAGTTCTCAAGGACTAATTTTCAATTTTAATTGCGGGCTAATTTGTATGAATTTTATTCGTAGGTTTGCAATAATCCGTGTGGGATTGAAATTAGATATTCGAACCAAAAAATTAAACCACCACAACCGAAGCTTGTGAAAGAGAACCTAATCAAGCCAGGAACTGATACATCTAATTGTTGCGGTTGCCCCAAGCCTATTCCATGTTGCCCATGTCCGGATGACGTCAAGGTGTGTGACGCCTGTTGTGGATGTGAATATCCATGCAAGATTCACCAAGCAGCGACAATCCCAACACGCAAGTATCCAATCGTCTGGAATACTCCGAGATATGTACCTAATCCCCGCATCCCCCCACGACGACCCAAACTCTTGTGTGCTGGGGGAACTCTGGAATGTCCTGTTCAGAACCAGTTTCCTACTCAGCAGGCCATAAAGCAGGCAAAGTATAGACTGATGGAAAAGTTGGAAAAAGAGCGATGCAGATATCCACCAGAATGTGTGGAGTCATTGTATAGAGCGTCCTACAAATACCCACCGTTTGCAGATATCCCGAAATATGCTTCAATTGATCATCAGGTTTTGATAAGAATCAAAATGATTAGATATTATATGTTTTTCTAGCCTTTCATCGACTTATTGATAGAAATGCAATATTGCAAATCATAGCACATTTTAAACAGTTGCACTTGTTCTTCAAATTCCTCTCCAAAACAGATCAAAGCTCGAAAAGCGCACGAATTTTACGATGACAAAGGATTTCCACCAAAATGCATGCCATTCTATTGCTTAGATGGTGGGCGTCCGGCAGACACACGCCCTCCCTTCGATCATTTCTCAACTTACGAAGTTCGTCATTTAATGAAACACAAGCAAGTTTAATCAATATTAAAATTATGTGAAGTAGATGCTTATAAAAATTTTCTGCACACTTCAGGCTGATTACGTGTGGGAGGATCCTCAACGTTTAAGGCTTCTTGGAGGAGAAATACCGTGCAAATTTGAAGTCAAACCTCTGTGCTGTCCAGATATGAAACATGCTTGCGAGGTGATAAAGGAAAGAACCGAAGAAAAAGAGAGATGGGGAGAAGATTGGGAATGCTGTCCACCACCAGCAGAATGATCGCTGATAAGAAAATATTTGCAATTTAACACATAAAATTTAACGCTGTTTATTTGGTTTACAAGATTAAACCCTGAGTTCCAAAGCTTCACAAACGATATCAATAAAATTAAAAAGTACAACCAATCAAATACATCTCTGACAAATATTGAACTTTATAGGAAGGTTTTCTTTACATACTAGGGCAATTCATCACCAAACATATCGCATACACAATAGATAAGAAAGGAAGATTTATAAATAACAGTAAAACAATGTAGCAAAATTGTAACAACATATTTTCATTCAATGACTATAAAGTAAATACAAACATGGACTAAATTCTATTTTATGACTTGCTGTAATACAGTTTTCACCTCAGGTTTAAACCGGCAGGCTTTCCATCTATCTCCTTTGACATTCCATGCTTCAAATAATATTCTCTTTTAAGAAACGCAAGCAGTACATCAGTTAACAAGAAAATCTAGAAATGGTAAAAAGAGAAGTTGTGCATTACTAACATCATCTGAAGCTCAAAGAAAATCAAATCAAGGATTAAAAATGTTCATCACCTGTGCTGTTCCGAAAGCAATGGTCACGCCAAAGTAAAAATTGGCATTTGCTGAGCCTGAGTAAATCCAGAGATACCACTGAATTGGAAATAGCACAGCAGTAGCAATAAAGAAACATCCAACTAAGAATTTTTGCTGCATAACTGAAAAAGTAAATTATTTTCTTTTGTAATTATGGCCTGCAAAAACACATCTTGGCAAAAAATGTTAAACACAGGATTATGCTTCATACAAGGAAACAAATGCTTCCACATTGGTAAAAGCGCTAGATAAAATCCAACATCTCCAATGGAAGGATAAGATTTAAAAATTGCCAACAGCACGTGAAATGAGTAGATCAGTAGAGATGGTTCATCAAAAAATCGAATGGTCAGTGGAATGACGTAGATAAATGCATTGATTTGGAATGTGCAGATGAAAAGAAGGTGAAAATGTTCAAACATTTCCGTGAAGAAATACCAAAATAATCCAATGTTTGGTTTTAAATCACGAACATTGAGGCTATGAAATAAAAAAAAGTAGTTTAGTTAGTACGAAAAACAGTCACAGCGAGGAGTAAAAACTATTTTTAAAACTCACATAAATCCGTATGTCTGGTCAAGGAAGTTCCAACCGCTGCACATTTCCTTGGAAAGCCATATATATCCAGCCAGGGGAAGGAAGAATGCTAGCAAAGTTTTAAATGCTGAAATTTTCCATTGTGTTCCTTTCTGTTTCTTTGATTCCTTATCATAAATACAAATGATAGCTGGGAAAATTAGACTGATGGGGTACAATGACTGGTACGCAGCTAGGGCCAAACTGACTCCGCAAATTACTCGATATCCTGAAATACATAACAAAATCTTAGGTCAAGTCTAGCAACGTCCCCCGTAAAGTAAATAATTCAAGAGTTATAATCACCTTTCAGCATAGAAAATATAGAAATAGCCGATGTCAAGTTCCCAAAAACCGTAGTAGTTTGGCCAACGCAGTTCATTACACAGAATGGGTTCAGCAAGTAGGACATTATCACGTATGGCGCATAGCTTTCATTTTCACGTATCTCCAGTTGTTTTGCCTCTGATAAGTACTTTGACTCCTTTTGCGACTTCATCAACTAAAAATGAAGAAAAAAATGAAAAACATGGAGATGAAGGGTTTACATATCCCTTGCGGAGTTTCAAAAAGAATTTTGTAGCAGAAACTTGAATAATTAGACACTCACATAAAAGGACCGTGCTTCATCCACTGCTAATGCTAAGATAATTGCAGTCAACACATCACAAAGAATGAAGACAAGAAAAAGACCCACTTCTGGAAGTCCTCCGAGCACCTCCGCCAACAATAATGTAATTGGCGTTTCATGGTAAGTATCTCCTTCATAGGGACTTATATTCTTGCTCTTGAGAAAGAGCCCTTCTTGAACTGCAAATTAAAAACAGTACATGTTACCACAATTACTCTCATTTGCTACATTATATTCTTCGCGTTTCTCCAACAGAGCACATAATTAAAGACAAGTGTCAAAAAGTCAAAACACTTTGCTTGGGGCATTGGCATCTATATGCCTCTCAGCTGAGCTTACGCATTGTAGGTTGCAGCAAGATGCGGCTGAGCTACCGACACCGATTAAATATTATAAACTAAAGCAATAATTGAATAACCCAATTACTAACCTCGAAGCCAGGAATTCAATGGTGTTGAAATTTCCACTCGTTTTTGGAAAACTTTGTGAAAGTTAGTTAAAAATAAACAAAACCTGGATAAAAATCCGGCGAAAAATATCCAGCCTATTCGCGCCATGCTGAGATCAAATATGACTAATATCCGTCTGATCCGATGATGGAAAAGACAATCTAGCTAGAACAGCAGTTGTACAACCCCCACAGTAAGACATGAACTGCTGCTGGATAGTAAAGACTGGTATTTTTGAGCATCCAGCCCAGCTAGCTATTCCAGCGACAAGACAAATGACAAAAAAGAAAAACAACTCACAGCTTGCTAGTACACAAACACGGGGATCACCTCTGTCATCTCATCTCTGTCTAAAGATGAAAGAGGGAAGGCACAGATGAGATAGAAGGCAGGGGAGAAAAGATGAGGATGAGAGTGACGTTTGACAAAGATACAAACTTCAACAAACACAGGAGACAGCAGCAGCAGGAGACGATGAGAACGAGAAACAAAAGGGTAATTCCGTGCGAGATGTAGCTTGTCGGCAAAGGTGGAAGAGAAAGAGAATTGTGGAGAGAAAGTAGAAATGTGTGTATGTCACTTTCATGATTGAATGAAAGCAGGAAAGAAAAGGACGCAACGCAGAGATTGGCTCGAGCTCGTCCTGCTTTGCTCACTTTCTTGCCAAAGTCGAAATAGTTTCGCTCGAAGGTTGTGCAATGAATTATGATTCATAATGAACATAGTTCGATGCAAAAACCGCCTGCATTCTTTATTTTCAACAACATTTATATTTCACAAAAATTAGCATATTTTATCGTAGAGTTTATTTTGAAGGAATAAAATTTGTGAACAGAAATTAAATAATTTGTACAATAATCAACAATGGTATTAATTTTCTCGGTCGGTATTCACTGTTGTGCGCATTGAGAAACAATAGAAGTATCCATTTTACTCAACTTTGTAAAAGCTGAAGCAATTGGACCACCGTGGTCGACAGTTGTTGTCTGCAAGCTTGCAAGATGATCGTTTTGATGATATTTTAAGAACTCGAGGCAGGTTTCTCCGTCAGTACAGTCCTTTGCCGGGGGCTGTACTGTGAAAACATGGTACGATGTATTTTTCATTGGTCTGCATGCATCCTGGAAGGTGAAAGACTGAAGTGAAAGTTTTCTCTCGGGTTCACGCAATTTGGACATTAGTCTCAGAATAGTCAACCCATGGGATACGATCAATACTGTTTCTGGTTTGGAACTTTGTTGTAGTTCTTTAAATAAATCCTGCGGGAAAGGGAAAAAGAGTTAAATACTGAACCCCAAACCTGCAGATTATTTCCATTTTATTGGAATATTGAACTGATTTTCTCACATTAACAAATGAATCAATCCTCTCATCAAACTCACGGGCGGTTTCCGCTCCAGGGACATCAAACCTGATGATTGGAGTTCCTTCTTTAACTGCCGAAAACAAGGCCATGAATGCTTCTTTTGCTGGCTTTCCAACAAAATCGCCCATTTCCTAAAAGATAAAGAGAAAACTTAATTTTAAAAGAGTCAACGAGGAAGCTTAACCTTTAGCGATTTATATTTTCTTTATTTTAGCAAAAGAAATGCATGAACTATTCTCTTTACTCTTTCTCTGATTCTTGCATCAAACTTTAACTCTGGTTTATCCGTCATGTTGGAATTCGTTAGAATGGACTTGGCCGTGTCTTGTGCCCTAGCGTATGTGCTAGCGTATGCTTTGGTGAAGACGACATCTTTCAAGTGCTTTCCCAACAAGTCGGCTTGACATTTTCCCGTTTCAGTCAATACATCCTCATGCGGTGGTAAATTCACCTGGCACACATTGGCAGCGCTTTCACCACTAAAAAATGAATGCTTCTTTGTGAATCAATCTCGTAGAAGCTCTCCCGACAAACGATAATATGGAAGTAATATGTAAGAAATTAATTTGTTTTAAGGAATTTTCTTCTTACTGTCGAACGAGGTAAATGGTGCTTTTGTTAATTCCGGCTGGAGACATATCACCCATTTTTTAAATAACTCCGCAGCAAATTAGCTAAATCGGTTCGCAAGCTCACTCAGAACTTAGAGGGGTCTTTCAAAAGTTAATACTACGCGATTAAAACCGGGAAAACTTGCCTTTTGGTGGTAGTGGAACAAGGTCGATTCTCTTTCAAGTAGCCACAAAATGAAACTGGGACAAAAGGTTGGTTTTGGATCCCATTATATCTGGCACTTCAGATTTTGTTTTCAATACTGAAAATGTGATCTTATTACCGGAATCTTTCTGCTGTATCTATTATTACTCATACAAGTGTGTGATTGTATTCCAGCCTTCCAGGATGCTTTCCATGTGACTCTGAGACACGCAATGCTATTCCAAATTTGTTCTCTCTGTGCTTGTACCCATGTAATAATCAGTATTACCTTTCTACTATGCACTGCTCGTGCTGGATGACAATGGTGACAGCGACCGTATTACAACAAAAGATGAATTATGATTGCATCATAGATCACGAGATTCATACAATACGAATTTCACGTGCAACACATTATGTAGTGTTTAACATCAAATATAAGCCTTCAGTTTCTACGAGCTCACTTTTGGGATCAGAGTTGGGAAAATGTTTTCATAAGCTTGACTACTTACAAATAATGAAGGCTGCATTATAATATGCAATCTATAACCGTTGAATGTTATTTCTATAATCAACGATGAATAATATGTAAGCTTGTACTTTGTCCCCAAATCGTATGTTTTTGTCGATAGAAAGTAAAACGCAAACAAAAATGCACTGATGTATCATTCATGATTATGATTCTGTTACATTGCAAGGAAGCATTGATTACTTATTGTTAGAACTTAGGGCTGCACGATCTGTATTAGAGAAGTGGGTATTTGTCTTGAGTACATCTAAGATTCAATGTATTAATTGTTTGAGCTATGTCGCAGACTGTAGACACATTAAATGATTCACCAATGCGTGGTTTTTAGTAATGTATATTTACTTATTGACATGACAGACCACACACAATGTGTAAGAAACCTTCAGGTCTCAGACATGAAGTAAAAAAATTAATACCGCGAGCACAAAAAGCAAGTACATATGCAACTATAGATTAAAATGCATAAATGATGAACGAATCACGGAAATTTTAAGTAAGCATATAATAATAATGGTTTACTTGTTATCAGCTTACAAAAGTCATGGTTTGATACCATAAAAATCTATGTTACATTAAAATTCATGTCTGTTGTCGCTTGACGGTTGGTCGGTGTAGGTAATACCATTTTTACCTTTACTAAACTCTCACTCAATACAATACAATATACAAGTGACAGGAACAACTTACTATCACTCATTCATTCATTCCATATTGATAATTCAATAAACAACAAAATTTATCACAGATTGCTTAACCATGTTATCGGTTATTTTGCTTTCTTCTCCAGTCTGTCTTTCGTGGATGGTCTTCTCTTCACCGACGTTTTGAAAAGATAGATGAAGAGCACAACGAAACTCAGGTAGACAAGCATTTGTAAAACAATTCCTTCTGTTCTATGTTCACATATCTCTCCTTTGGCTAGCAAGAATATATAAATAATCAAATATCACTTTTGAAAAACGATTTCTATATATTTTCTTAACAATTTATTACCTTTGATCCAAATTGCGTAAGAGTTTACAACTATTCCCACAATCATTTGTAGCAACTCTATCGAGATAATTAGCTTCGAAAGTATTCTAGGCAGACTGACATGAATTGCCTGTAAAAAGTAAAATTAAAAACCTATCTACACTCCAATATACTATACATAGTACTGCGTATTTTCAAAAGTATCACTACAAACCTTTAAGAACAAATAGCTGTATAAAATGGAATGAACAAAGTAATTGCTGATTCCAAAGTATCTAAAAATTGGCTCATAGTCGGGATAAAAGAACCAGCAGGTAATCAATGCAATCGAATGATGATAGCTGTTTGTGAATAAAGAAATGTCATTTGTACTTAACCCCAAAACAATTTTTAAAGCATTTAATGAATCAGTCATAAGTAAAAAAATATCATAAAATGCCGGTGACTTACTAGTGAACAAATAAAAGTTCCTTCTTCCTGAGAACTATGAAAATCGTATCTCCCAATTCCGCAACTTTAGAGAGCGTGAAAGCCCATGCCTATTGGTAAATTAGTAAATATCAATAAGTATAACATTTAATAGTTGTAATATGCATGTTGAAATTTGTTTAAAAAATGGGATTTTTATCTACCCAAAATGCTGCTGGCTGATTGTGGTCATCTCTGTGAAGCAGAACAAAACATTCGTTTCATTTACAATAATTAACACAATAGGTCAAGCCTACACAGCAAAGACTACCTTTTATAACATAATTAATTACCTCACGCAAACTGATCGATGAAACCCGTTGTCACCATTAAGAACATGCCACAACTCTGGAGTGACACGAACCAACCCACCGATTGAGAAAATGGCAAATCCCAAGTTCCAAAATGCTAAAGGGAACCGGAGATCAAACGGTTGTCTAGTTTTCATAAGAAAGCTTCCTACAAATATGCAAACCCAGTATGCAGCACATATATAAAGGCTAATCGTCCAATTGTTTTCCATCCAATTTCGACTCTTGACTACATCAAAATATTCAAACCAATACGGTTCAAACAAAGGTGGCTCAACGAATGGCCAAACTGGAGTTTCCGTGCTGTTGTGTTGCATCTTATGAATTAGATAGTCTCAACTTATGACTAATAAATAACAATTCTTCGATTTTGTTTAACTGATGACACTTATTCAATTTGATCAAAAATCAAAATTTATCACACACATAGACACATTTCAAACTTGTAGTGCAATTTTTCATTTCCTGTGGATCAGAATGTTGAATTCAGTCATTCAGTCCAGCCATAGCCAGAGAAGTGCATCACCCGAAGATGTTTGCAATTATTTTTATCTGTACAACAATGTACAATTTTTAATATTGAGAGGTAAGTTGTCTCATTAATGAGAGAGCGAATATTCTCATAAGATAGTACATTACAGAAATATTCTAGCTTTTTTCAAGGCTATACTACTATACATCGCCAGATGCCGTGAATAATGATGCATTGTCAAATCTACTAACTGACTCTGACACACGAAACAGAAAGGATAGCAGGATAAGACAATATTAACAGGTAATAGTCACAGTCGAATCGCAATAACGCAACAAAAAGTGAATCTTCGAATTCATTGGGATGTATCACATCATGAATAAACTTATTTTTTAGACATGCGTACGAAACTTTGCATCTTCAGAGACAACCTCGGCCTCAACATGACTGCATTTATACTCGGCATCTTTCATGCGTCGAGATTCAAGCTATTGTTACGCAGCCGTTGCAAAAATTTAATGTGCAATTTCACACAGACTGCATACCTGTAATTTATTTATATTGTGGTCAATACACACACTTGTTTTGCCATTGCTTGTTGGTCGCTAAATGCACGATTTAGAAATTTCCAAACGATACGACGTGCCGCAGTATAATTATGTTTGAAAGCATTACTGGAATGCATAAATCATGAGAACATTTTCTCACTTTTTTAGTTCGAAAGGACGACCTATAAATACAACTGGCACACACGGGATTACCATTACACGTTTCAGGCAACACATTATATTCTTCATGTTCCATCTCTGATTTTATGAAACGATCCGGCATCATGTACCTAAGTGTAAAGTGTATTTATAGTGAGCAAGTAATAAGGCTAAACATCAGAGTTGTATGCATGTATAAGAGTCAGAGAAAATAAAGATAAAAAGAATATGAAAGCTCAGTTTTGAAATGAACCCAAAACTAATCCCCCTCGATTACCATATATTTACAAAAAACCATTAGGGAAGGAAACTTTTGTCTTTCCTTTTTTGAAACCTCAAAAAAAATCATTGTAAAGTTTTAATTCACTATTGAGAGAATGGTTCAAAACTATCTTCAAGGTTCTTCAAAAAGCACCCTATATCCTTTTCACACATATGCATATGTAACCCTATTAATAGGTAGGAAATTTCATGACGTTCAAGAAACACGCATTCATATCAACGCCTGTTGTTAAAAGGATGATAGTATTGTTGTATTGGATTTTCATCCAAAAATTTAGGTGCATCATGTTACTTTTAGGCAACTATTTAAGCAATTACTAATTTAAAGTGCTGCTGCTTAAATTTGCATGCATGCTTATTTATTTATACTTTTTTTAATGGCTGGTTTCCTTTTTGATTAACAAGATTCTTGAAAAGATGCATATTATTAGCATGTGTTTTGTGTTATGTTGAAATAAAGTAGTTTTTGGAAATTAAAAGTAAGTAATCAAAGTCAGAAAATGTCATCAATCAAGCAAACTAAAGAAAAATTCAAGTATTTATTATATTTTCCTTATTTTGAGAAACAATTTTGTAGTAACTGTTAGCTTATTTAATTGCTGCACCATTCTTAACATATAGAGGAAACCGCGATCCAAAATATGACCTACTTCATACAGCATCACTATCAATAAAACATGACACTTTCTACTCTCCGTCAGCAGACTACCAATGATGACCATATCTTGAAGAAAGTGAAGTTGGTAGATTCACACTTCATGTGATCTTAATTCACCACTCAAATGTTAGCATTGGCATTATCCAAGTCCATTACCTCAGCATCATTACAAAAAACAACGCAGGTATGCATATGCTTCTGCTTTAGACATATAATTTAAAATGTGGTATTTGTAATTCTTTTTAAATTTAAAATATGGTTACACGAGCGAAATTAAAATAAGATTACTCTGTGTTAGTGCTACAGAAATGCATAGGTATATGGACAACCTTACCTACTCATAATGATACGAAATCAATCACATATAAAACTGAATTCTTGTCTTTTGGTTGTATTTGTGTAGCAAACATTTATCGTTTATTATCAAAATTATCTACGAATGGAAAACAATATGAAGCCTTGAAATCCTAATTTCCTAAACCAGATTCTGTAACCAATTAAGTCAGTTTACTAAAAGTTCTTAGCATATATCAGATAAATCAAATCTGATCAGGCATGCATGAATGATCAAATTTTTTCTCTCTATCATCTATAGTGTCCAGTATATTGGGTTTATTTTGTAGCAACAATAAGTGTTCTATGCATTTCAAAACAAGAGCATTCATAAATTAGCACTGAGGTTCACGAAAGGCTTAAAATTCAACGAGTGTGGTCCCATCGCGTTAGCCAAATGTACAACTTGTCCATTGTGCAAATGAAATGTGACAATGCATCCTTTCTTCGCAGAGTACATTCTAAAAGTATAAAAACAGCACTATGAAAATGAAGTGCAAGTACACACTTATCATCAAGAATATTTGTTCTTTGCTTCGTTCATTTATTCAATGTGTTTGCCTATTTTATTTTTACTTATTCATTTTACATTTGAAAACACAGGCAACAATCTGCATTGTTACAATCATCATAATACTGTTCATTCATTTAGCACCTGTGTTGTAAGTTGTATTTAGCATCTCGTATGCAACTATTATCTATGCATAAATACTTTGTTGTCATATTTGGGACACTAGCAAGGCAATCCCTCGTTCAACAATCGACATATATTGCGTTACATATTATCTCTTTTAAGGAAAGCATGTAGAAGTATAGTCCAGTGAAAATGAATGAACAGAAGCTAACACTAGATTATAACATTTTACATTTAGTGAATTGGTAAGTATACAGGAAGAGAAGCTTTGAGAACAATCAATGTCGTTGTTTATAAAAAATAATTCCCTTTCCAGGAGCTTAAGGATTAAAATTTAAAAAATAGCATAATATAAGGTGGTCAACAAACTGACTACCATGTTATAAGTATATTCATCTAGGCCTGTAATATTATTCATAAAAAACTGTTTAGCTTTGCCACTTAAAGGTTTAGGCCCTCTTAGCTTTGGCTTTATTAGCATTTTTTGCTTTGTTATTGTTGGCTTTGATTGCAGCGGCAGCAGCAGCGGCCCTCCTCTTTCCAAAGTATGCCTTGTAGAAGTAGTTCGAGAATAGGATGAGGTAGGATAAGTAGCACATAAAATGAACCTTGACTCCGGCGTCATCTCGGGCACATGGCTGTCCACTACCTACAATGTAACATAATTAACAACATTGAATCAATGCATTTCATTCACTAACTAAGCATAATAGCCAGCTTCCTACTAGCACATAGATATATGCTGATAACAATGAAGCACTACACAATGCTACAATTGCTGGTAGGGTTATAACGATACCCCAACGTCATAATGTAGGAATACGCGCTCATCGTTAATCGTTACATCAACTTTAGTCACTGTACCCTTTTTTAATAGAGTGTTATTAATCTATAGTATTTTAAGGACTTACGTTTGAGATATATGGAATACAAGTTAAGATACACGGCCCAAACCATTTGACCAATTTGAAGCGTGGTAAGAGTCATTGAAATCTTTTTGGGAATGTACACATTCACCGACTGAAAGAGAGAGATAAATAATTCAAATATGAGAATATGATTTGGATGATGTTTGCTTATAGGACATACAATTACATAGCAAGTCATGGTTTTCTTGTGAATAAAAGTTTGAACTTTACCTTTAGTGCGTAATATGTATACATGAGTGAGTGCACTCCGAGATTGACGATTCCAAACCTACGAAAGTGAAACCATAAAATTAAAGATTGCTATTTTTTAATGAAATAAAACATGAATTGAATGTAAGCACTGACATGCTTGATTGTCATATCAAAAAATAAGGAAAAAATCATTTACCATCTTCCGACTGGATCGAAATGGAAAGATGTGATCCATACAGCATTTAGGACGGTAATGTGATGCCACCTACACACATAAAATTATAATCATATAATTAAGTTGTGAACATTTGTTATTTTAAAAATTCATAATAAGCAGAAAGGTTAAAAACACTCACCAGTGAAGAAAGATAAGTGGCCGCTTTCTCAAAATTATGAAAAATGTATCACCCAGCTCAACGATTTTCGAGCACATATACAACCAGCCCCAGAAAGCAGAGGATTCGTTAAAATTTTCCCTGTAATGTTGAGGAACATTTTTTATGAAATCAATGCATTGTAACATCCGATCATGGTCAGCCGGACATTTAAAAGCAACATGCATCGCAGTATCTTACTTACCGAATGCATATAGACCGATAAAAACCATCCGGCTTCGCAAGAATTTGGAGCAGTTCAGGCAGAGTCCTTACAAACGCTGCGGTTGAGTAAGTTGCATGTGCCACGTTCCATAAAAATAGAAGCCCAGTGAGTTTGTAAGCAGGCCGATTTTGCATCCACGCTTGACCCACGAAAATCAGGACAATGTAAACGGCAGTTGACCACAGACAAAGCGTCCAGTTTTGAAGAAACCATTCTATGCGCTCTCTTAAATTGCACTTTTCAAACCAATAAGGTTCAATCGTTGGAGGAACGGTGTAGTTCCATATATTATACTCCTCGTAAGTACGCTCCTTATAGAAAAAATCGTACCACTCATTGTAAAGCCACTCCACACCAGACACTTGCCCGGACATTTTTTTTTAGAAAAAGAGCTGCCAAATCCACTTATTTAAAAACGTTTGATCAGAAACTTAATACATTCCTTTTGGAGTAAAACTCTCTTAAAGGAACTAAAAACTGACTTCTCCACCACTTCGTGCGTTGCAGAAGACAATAAGTTGCACACTGACGGAGGAGAGAACCATCTCCTTCCAGAAAAACTTTTGTCCTCTCAGGTCCCGTCAGTCAAAAAAAATGGGTTAGCCACATCACTTACGAGCACCTAGTTGAATTTTCAATTTTTCCCTGAGCAGTGAGAAAACAGTCCCAAAAGAAAGGGATAATATGTTGACAATAAATCCTCTTGATATCGTTTCCTGCATTTCTCTGTCAGCTTCTTGCTTTCAAACTACAGTAATTAAGAACACATGTACCTTTTTCTAGTAAAATTAGGACGTGTAGTAACTGCTATCTTCTCTCCACGCCATGGGTGAATGTATTATCTCACTTGGTACATGCAGGGCAAGTTCCTTTGTTAATCCCATAAAGGGATGTGCCTTTTTCCGATCAGTTCTAGTTGTACTGCATGGTGAATATTTGGAGTAAGAAAATAGCATGACATTTGATATTGTAAACGAAATAATATGATTATGGACAAGGGGTTCTTGAGGACCTCAGGTACCTAAAAGAAATATTTGTCCATTTTGCACCAAAGTTATCAAGCTATGCTCGTTCAGCCATAAAGCGGTTTAGGTACATTTGGAGATTTAATGAACCAAAGTCACCAGCACTAACAGTGAATTGAAACATTCTGAATGAAAAGCCGAAGCTTCATTTTTGTGATGGCTATACCGGATAGAACGGAAGATATCAACAAAGTACGCCAGGCTTTCCAAATTCACAGAAAAGGATTTAAAACTGTTATCTTTAATGGTTAATGTTAGCTTACAACTCAATATACTATTGGAAAATCATGCATAAAAGTTGTAATATTCACTAAACACTTCTTTTCAATGTTGAAAATTAGTATACACCGTAAATGTGAGATCGGGCTAAGCACAGACAGTTTACCGTCTCGACTTGCCACACTGAGGTCTATAGACTAGCAGGTAGTAAATATTAGGTGTTCAAAGTTCGGTTAATTGTTGAGACTTAAAAGCAAGTGCGTAATAATAATAAGCAGGATGTGCATTTGAGCTTACCTGCACAATGATCGTGTTGCACGCTTTAGATTGTAACGATGCAATGACCGCTATTTGAAAGGCTTGTGATTCTTGAAGATGGAATGTATGTCGCCGCCAGAAAGTTTTCTCTTCCTATAAATGATCTTTCCTGCTTACCTGCCTAAAATATTAATGTAAACTCTTCCTAAATAAATAAAGGACTGCTACTTGCAAGAACACATCATCCCAATTTTATTGGACCGTTGAGTTCTCTCTCGTGCTTAAATTTTCTCTGTGAACAATCACAAGTAATAAGCAACAAAAATGCATTATGTACAGTTACCTATATTTGAGCATGTGGTAGGAATCATGCGCCAACACAAATACCCAAAATATTTCTACACCAGACAAGCATCTTTGTCTTCTCTATATAATTAATACTGTTATGCAGGATTAGCCGTTTCTTCTGAAGTCAACCCTTATTGAAATATTATGCATATTTATAATGAACTCTTCGTCTCCATTATGTATTTTTAAGTATGGGGAGAAAACAGAAACGCAACTTTTGGACAAACTTTAATGCAGCCATTATAAGGCGTCGTGGCGTCAGGTCCGCAAGCAGTTTTTGTTAAAATATGAATAATTTACGAAACCAAGTTTTACACAATCAATCGGCAACTCTTGGTTCGCATTATAATATGCTTCTAGACGTAAAAAAATCTCGATTTGGGAAAAAAACTGCAATAGTAAAAGTAAAACGGTGGAATGACGGAGGGGAGGGATGGCAGTTGGCACATTCACAGTCTGTTAGCAGCGTGATACTTAGCAGAGCATCTTGAGCTTTTAAACGGTCTTCGCTAAGCTGTAATCTTGCAATAATTGTTATCATCAAAGCGTAGCATTTTTACACTGGCACCCTTGTTAGCTGCGTTGACTGGGTTTGTCAAATTAGTGAAAATTTGCAGATTAGATGCTCTGCAAATGATACGCGCACACACAGTTTCAATCCTAATATCCGGTGTTTCAAAATGGTCATTCACAGTATGAAATGATTTTCACAGCAATATGATGATATGATGATTTGTAAGCACAAAAAGCATAATTTTAAAGTAGAATGCATGCATCAAAGTAAAGCTCAAACTGCAAAAAGTAAGATAATGGATGGACTTCAAAATCTTTTTTAAATGTTTGTCATCGTCAACGGAGGCGCTTCAAAGTGATTGATGCGCGTGCACAAGTGTCTTCATTTTCGTATCTTACTGTTTTTGAGAAAAAATGAAAAAATATGAAAAGTATATGACTGATATATCAATGATGAAATCGTAAGTAGCCATAATCAATCTTTTATATATAAACGTATGCTAATTTTATGACGTCTCACGCCAAAAATTCTCAATTTCTTTTTATACTACTTTTGAAGTGAATGACACTTTTTTTACTGCACACATGAAACAAAGAATAAATTTTCTATAATGTAAGGAATCTTTAAATTGAATTTTATTCACGAAACATATAAGAAAGCAATATTGCAAGCCTTGTTGACATTTTTTACACAAAATTTACTGTCAGGTCATTAACTCTAAAACTCAGGCTTTTGGTGGTACGTTTTTGTGTTTACTGTTTACTAGTACTACAAATTTCTTTATTCGTAACTTGTAAGCTCTACTGAGTCGTAAACAACATTTAGCATTCCAATACAAAGAATGCTCATTTGAATATAATCACAGAAAGTTTGAAGGCACATATTCTTCTTATCCTGATTGAATTTAGAATGAGTAGTTTTGTTGTTAGTACCTAAAATCTAACTCAATGAACCCTTCTTCGTAATGACAAAGACATTCTTTGGAAGAGCAAAACAACCTTCCCAGCCCAGGTTTGCTACTGAACCCTTATAATTTATGACATGCATTCACACGGAGTCCATTCATTTTACCTGCATGGGGTATTCAATATTGTACTAATGTGAATACGCAACCAAACGACCAAGCTTATCAAGTAGAAGAAAGACATAAGACATTAAAATGCGTTTAAATTTTTTTATGAAGAATGTTTCAATATTTTTTCATATGCATATTATGTCTGCTAAGTTTAAGCTTAAAACCCCCATGATTTTGGATTCTTATTAAAAACAAACTGCAATTGGGTTTTGAAATTCTTTTTACGAATTCTATGAATGAATTCATTCATCTTATCATCAATGTCCCCAATTAGAACCGTATGCATTAAACGTAACAAGTATGTAACAAGTAAATAAAATGCATAAAATTTTGAATGAGTTAATTTAATACACATAGTATGATTTGTTTTGTCAATTAGAAAGTAATAATTATAACACACTTATACAGATTACAACGTGCACAGGTCAGTTTGTATGCTTATCTTCATAATATAACGTAAGCAAGTATAAAATCGTATTTACAAATTTTAATTGTTAAATTGTGTGCATATTATGCGATTTGTCCAATTTCCTTCAATCTTCCTTTTTCAGTGGCTTTTTAACAATGTATGCTCTGTAAAAGTAGTTGGCAAATAGGATCAAGTATGATCCATACATCATTAAGTGTAGATTAATCCCCTCCTCACTTCGGGCACATGGTTCTCCTTTTCCTGTAAATATTATCATGTAAATATGTATAAAATGTAAATGTTCCATTCAATAATCCATAATTTAGAATTAATTTTAACCAAGAATGAACCTTTGACATATATCGCGTAAAGGTTTACACCCATTCCGATCACCATTTGGCTCAACTGTATTGTAGTGATTGACATCGATATAATTCGTGGAACGGGAACATTGATGGCCTGAAACATAAAATTACGTGGTTTAGACTTGTCTCATATAATTCCATTAAAACTAAACTCCTCAACATGGGCGTGTGAACAAATTTGTATAAACTTAGGGAATGCTGTTGTGTAATTCAAATAAGAAACAAACAAAATTGTAGTTATGTTGGGACGTGTAGAAAAGGTATTAATTTAGATAATTATCCCAACAATCACATTTACTTGAAAAGTTATAATTCCTGGGTCTAATATGGAACTTAAGTATCCAGAATAATACGAGACAGATAATGCGAAATCAACACAAGTGCCAATTGAATATAAAATACGTGTGTGGTATACCTTCAGAGCATAGTAAGTGTACATTAACGAGTGTACAAACAGGTTAACTACTCCAAACCATCGAAGAATTGGCTCGTAGTGAGAGTAAGCTGCCCAGCAGAATGTTAGCACAGTTATATGATGATACCTGTTGGTGTATTTGGAAAAGGTGTACTCTATCAAATTAAGAGCTATCACATAAAACTATCGGGGAGTAGGAAATATTTATGTTGTAATTGCAAGTAATGTTGTGCAAACATTTAATGAATTTAAGTACCAATGTAGAAAACTCAAAGGCTTCTTCCGCAGAACAATGAAGAGGGTGTCACCTAACTCGAAAAGCTTGGACCATGTAAATAGCCATGCCTGTTGATATAAAACATGTATCTTTAAAACATAAACTAAGTTTGTAAGTACCTGCTGGTGGAAATCATACATGATATGATATGAAATAATCACCCAGAAAACAGAAGATTCATTCAGGATATCCCGAACACAGACAGAGCGGTGAAACCCATTTGGCCCTGAAAGTACCTGATAAAGTTCAGGAAATGTGCGGAGAAAGCCACACGTAGAAAAGGTTGCCAATCCCAAGTTCCAAAGCGCCATAACCGGCTTTAGGTGGAAAGCAGGACGGTTTTTCATGAATCTCTGTCCACTGAATATGAGCAAAAGATAAACACAGGATGCAATCACACTCAAAGGCCAGTTTCTCGCCATCCATTTTCTCCATTTCGGAGCATTCCATCTCTCAAATTGAAAAGGTTCTATCGTCTGAGGATCTGAATACGGCCAGGGCTCCAACTTCCGGTACGTTGATAGTAATTCCATTCTCTAAAATCGCTTCCTTTCCTACCAGCTCGTGCAATTAGTTAGTTCGCGTTAAGCTTCCCTGACATTTACCTTATCCAGCTTGAAATGCGCCGTGAATTAAACTTGCGATAGCACTGAAATGATATCATTTATTACAAAGTTGCAAAAGGTTATTAGCGTTTCTCTGGCAAAACACTTATCAGGTTAGCGTATGAATGAATAGTTGAAGAGTAAACAGAGAAAGTGGAGTAAAAGTGTTTATCTACTCGCTTTCTCTTTTCTAATAACGACAGGGTAGTATCAGAAAACAAACGGAAAATGTTTGGGTATAAAGATGAATACTTGTATGCATGAATTCAGGGAAAACGGTCGATAATTTTTTCATGGTTTTTGCAGCTGACTAGATGGTATCACTAAGATCGATGTTACATGGGCAAACGCGAGTATGTGTTGAGCTATATTCCTTTACCGCTGCCTGACGTGGAGCGAGAGAGACAGTTTTGAACAAAGTTGTACCAGCACATATTTATGTACGTATAGGAGAAAGTTTCCTGAGAAGAGAAAAAAGTAGATAAATATGGCTTGAAAAAATAGGGGTTGGACAATCAGTCTAATAGCATGCTTTGTGGCTTTACAAATAATTGGGGCTTAATGACAAAAATAATTTCTTTGCATCATAATTTCATAAGTAGTAAATGAAAGCATCTTAGCCAAATGAATGATGAAATGAGAATATGCTGATTTTACGCTGTGTGTTAAAGAACTGAACAATACGTAACTGTAAATTATTGGAATAAAGTTTGAATCCTGAAGCTATAAAATTTGTTCGTTTATGCGAAATCGCATCATTGATCATACACTTTTTCATTAAATATATTTATTACTCCTTCCCCGATCCTAAAAATACATACATACATATATATAGAAATTCATAGCATTTACTAATTAGCTAATTCATAGCTGAGCATGGAAAAGTATGAAACACATGCTATTCTTGAAATGAATTAGTGCACATTCTATATGTTATGCCCATTATTTTCTTACTGTAAATGCTGAATGATAAAATTGTCTGGTTCGGCTTTTGGAAATTAGATTATCTTCGAAAGTATGTTGGTACAGTATTTTTTTTGCTGCATTTATTGAGCAATTCGAATCCATATTTCGACCTGGATGTATAGTGGAAAGTCTGCAAAGTCCTTTTACTAGCAATTTCAGTTCGTAGCTTTACTACTGGATTTCTTTTTACATGACTATATGAGAATTTTTACCACCTCAAAAAATGAAGGAAATTCTTGCATGTTACAACAATACTATTAAACGTGATTTTGTTGACTAAAGTGTGAAAATTTCGTACTTTGCATCGGCTTTATGTGGCATGTGACATTTTCATATTATATAATTTTATATAACATCATTTGATTTGAACAACAAAGAGTTGGCATCTGGTTGTTTTATTGCCACTACATTATTATTATCCAAATAGCAGACTTTCTTGCCTAACTATCAGTCACATCCACATCAAGCCACGGGAATGCTAAGCATCTAAAAAAGATAACGCGTACTCAGCTTACACACTCTATTGCAACGTAGACTTTGTTCACATAATGTTTGGTGAAGAAAGCGTCCAGAGGAGAACTAGCTGGATGAACAGGAGAGGAGAAAGTAGGAATGTGGCGTGCCTGAGAACTTGTAATGTGTTGGTTGGTGTCGAACATAAATACGCCACCATTATGAAGTGTTGTCAGTGCGAATGATAAGGTTGTGACGGCGGCATTTTTTCCACAGATAGAACTATTTGTAATGTAACAACAAATATAGGTTTGTATAAATATTTCAGTTCGATATGACGGATACAAAGAGAGAGAAAACCATTGTTCAACATTGCGTGTTACATGGTTTTGATGCTTGTGTGAAGGAGCATGTTTTATGTCAGTCTTCTTCCAGAGAGTTTCAAAGACATTACAAGCCCACTTTGTGAGATGGCTTTTGAATAATACAAGGCTCTATTTTTTAAGACACTTCGCAGTAGATGTGTGAAAGTTTTTCATATTTGTGAACCATATTAAATTTTTCTTTATCTGGTCTGAGTAGTTAAGTTTGCTACCATTTTGTATACCTTTTCTTACATTGAAATGTTTAGCATGGACAGGCATAACAACTACATAGCATATTATCTTGTGCATTTATATTCTAAACTAAACTATTAACTTGTTTTCAAGTGTTTTGGAATATTTATTTTCAAATTACGTTTTCATTGATAATAAGTGTTAAACAAAACATAAGTATTGTTCCTTCCATAAGACCACCAGCTTTAATACCATATATGTATATGTTACTTGTTATTACCTGAAATTGAAGAGTAAAGTTAGAAACTGTGATGTGAGCGATGGAAAAGAATGTTCAGTTAAATGTAATACAGTGTGTGTAGTTTTCATGTGAGCATCACTTGGTGGTTAGTGGTTGAGTTGCTGATTAAGCTTTAAACGGAGAAAGGCACCTTATGAAAAGGAAAAGTGCACAAGAAATTAAACAATGGAAAGTGGGGTTTGTAATGAAAAAAGTCTTACACAGATTTTCATGAAAAACATTCATAAAAACAGAGGAAATGGTAAATGATGGGATGTAATCAGAGCAGTCCGCCAATGACAATTTCGAACAATACCAATGTGCCTTCATATTCCGAAAAATGGAGTACCAACAACTTCAATCATGGCGTAGAAAGAAACGGGGGAGTAGTGAACTCGGTACAAAGAATTATTCAATCATATATTAACAGATAATTAAACGGTTATGATCGTATAGTAACAATTCTTTGAATCCAAACATTTTAGCTAATTTTTGATTTTTACTTTTACAAACGTCATCTAAAATACAAATTTGTCAAGGGGTATAAAATATCAATGTCATTTAGCTGTCAAAATTCTCGTCGCATGGTGGTACAACTTCATACAAACTCGTACTTTTGTACATGACGCTATATGACACTTGATCATGAACACTTTCCAGTACATACACCTCTCTTCTCTGTCTCTGGTTTATTAATAATATATGTATACCACCTGAAAAAATGCATGTCTCATGCTAGTCATGCTTCTTTGGAAAACTTTGCTTTACTCGCTAGCATGAATATTGATATTTGAATGGTGTGAAACAACAGGTCGTTTTACACTCTTGCCTTTCATTTTACCCATGATCCAAAAGTTTTTATTTTTCCTCGTTTGCAATGTAAAGAACCCATCAGTGTAGATTAAATTTTTGTCGCCCATTTACTTATCATCATTAACTGTATGACTGCTTCTTTTGTATATTGAGCTGCATGCTGATTTTCACCTTAAATGCTCCATGCTTTTGTCAAACGAAACGCTGCACGCTTGATTAAACTAACCCACTCGTTCTAATAACGCTATTTCCTGTAGGGGGAAATCGATCAACCACCTCCGGAATTCCGGGAGGAGCTCTTCAAGTCGTACCAGGCCGTACTAGATAGTCATGTAAGTAGTATGCTTCAAGTAGATTGACACACTGTAGCTAAATACACGCACACTTTTACTTACAAACAATTTCACATTATCACATAGTGTAACACCTTTAGTATATAAATTTTCTTTCATATACAGTATATTATAGATTGCAGTTGTTATACTTTCATTTCACACACTTTTGTTGACCAACCCATGTAACATTCTGTCCAAAATAATCATTAGGGGTAGATTTTATCGCTGTCATAATGCTAGATAGTATATGTTCTACTTTTCTCTACGATGAAGTATACGAGGAAGAAAATATGTAATTACTCAATTATATTTTATTAAAATTATATGCATGAAGAAGATGACATTTAATTACACATAAAACTGCAAATCTTATGAGTCTCGATCGTCTCGCTAAAAGTCATTTAAATCAGCACCCATTTCCTTTTCTCTTATGTCTTATAATCATTACACAGATAATCATTGCTTTCAAGGCCTCGCAGAACAAACACTGCCAATATTTTTCGGGAAACAAACATATAATTTAGTATTTTGTCATGTCAAATTCCCTAGTCATTTCAGAGACAGCTTGAAAAAACTAACGTGAATAATAGGTCCAGGTTCATTAAAAAGTTGTAAAGAGTTTATCGCTTTTGCCGCTCTGGCATAATGTATGTAATGGGAGCTCTTCTCCAGTGTCACTAGTCTAGTGGGATGGATACCGATACAATATTGAATATTATGGTGATAAGTAGCATGGCATAATACATTTATTTTTCAGAGGTTTTCATTCTATTTAGAGCCAGGTAGTACCGTCAAGAGGAAAACTGAAGTGCGGACAACGCTTCACTGCAGTCGTAATTTTTCTCTTCTCACGGTCGACTGTGTGAGCCGTTGAGAAAGTAGTTGATTGCTTTCATTCCCATTTCCGTTTTGTGTTTTCTACTGGTCACTTTCCTTTTTCCATTCCTTGCCAAGTCATATGAAAAATTCTGTTTAGCCATCGCTGCATACTTTTATTTATGGAATAAATAAACTCTAGACAAAAATTGAGGTTTCAGCACATAAAAAAACATTTTTTCTTTGGTGAAAAGCCTTTTTGTACATTAAAACCGTGAGATTTTGTTATTTGTCATTTTGTCCTTCTCCTGCTGTTGAAAGTACATTAGTGTAATTACATTTTATGGCGTTTGCTTTGAGTGGTAAAGGAAAGTAAAGGTTTAAGCGGATGTAACCTACATATTTTGACAAGAAAAAATTGTTATTGTATGCCCAAAAGTTGTCCAACATGACGAAAGCGATCGGAACGATAGGTGACAGTAAAGCAATGGATGCTCTACTTCAAGAATACAAAGAGTGTGAGAAGAGAATACGCTCTTTCGAGAAGGAGGATCCTCTGATTTTGTATTATGTGAAACAGTCGCGTTTAAAAAGTATTGAGGAAGTGATAAAAAGTCATTCCGAAATGACTGATAACATGAGAAAGCAAATCATGGAGGATTTGAACAAAGAAGTCAAGAACGGTGGAGCATCAGCGTCAAGTCGTACCTTACGTAGTGCTTTAATAAAAGCAGGGGATGCGGCCAAGTTACCAAAGGCGGAACAAGAGATGATTGCCAAGCAAAACTCACTAGTACGTATCATTATTCATTTATTCATCTATGCATCTTTTCTGTCAATTATGTTAAACTGTAACTTTTAATTATCATGGATTTTACTAGGAAATAGCAATTACAGAGATGGAAATGCTCTTCCAAGAAAAAGCAATACTTGAAAGTGATATTCAGGAATTAAAAACGGTTTGCGCCAATTTAACATCAGACTACAAGCGTCAAGAGGACATAGCAAGTAATGTTTTTATAATAGCATAATACGTTATAAAATATTGTTGACCCTGCTCCTCTTAAAGTTCTAATCATAGCATAGTTGCATGTCAGAAATTCTTTCTCAATATTTATGAATGGTTATATATTTTGTTATGGTCTTTTCTAATTAAACACTGAAGGTCAGCTTTCGATTAATTCCACTGGTAGAGGCGAAATGGCTTTATTGGATGAGTTGGCCAATGTAGAGACAAGAAGGATAAAAATTTCTGAGGTGTATGAAAGATGGAAAGAAGCCCGTATTCAAGTTGCCGACTCTTGCAGACAGTTTTCTTCGGCCCTGGAGAAATGGCGTGAAATGAAAGATGATAGGTAATCGATACATCATAATAGTAATATTGCGGGCTAAAATTGTTTTTGTTCAACGGGGTTTTTATCAGCATTTTTATCACTCGGGGAGCTGCCCTCTAACACCGCATTAGTATGTAATGTGTTAAACGCTTTTTGCATTGCAAATAGTTATTGGTTTGCATTATTAAGCCATGGAGGAATTTCATTTGGAATTTGAAAGGACAATAATGCAAAACGAGTTCAACATGGTTAACTTATAATTTTGCACCATTAAACTAAAATGCCATTTTAATTGTGATTGTATCGTGCAGTATAGATAATCAATATGATATGGCGGAGGAGGTCCGTGATGAGCTAATTACGGCTCTTCAGTTTTTGGGTAATGCCAAATTTTATATACAGCATGAATTCCCGTACTGCACCAAACAAGAGATGACTATACTGACAAAAGTGAGTGAACTATAAAACTTTTAAGCTTACATGTAAATGCATTCATGCCATGAGTACCTGTACAATTTTTTTTATAAGAGTTGCTGATGTTTTCTCTGCTTACTTTTTGTGAAGGCTCTCACCTATATCTTTGTGGACATGAGGACAGAGGAAAGAAGACGTCATGCTGACAGCTGCTATGCCGCATTTCATAATCGAGCCGTGGCCTTGTACGCTTGGGTTGATACGGTATGTCAAGTCAAGTCTTACTTGAGACTGTCAATATTTTGACACCTAAAAATATTGCTAATTGTAAGTTTGCTTGCATATACCAAGACTCCAATATGCAGCTTTGGATTACTATCTTTGCGTAATGCATTATGGTTTGCATGTTGCATATTTTTACGATGTACTGCAATATCTACCATATATATCTCGATCACATTCCATTTCCCATTGAAATTAACACAATTTACATTTGATGTTTGCAGACTTTAAAAGCTATTATTCAACCTGTCGTGTTACAAACTGCAGATGACTTGAGAAGCATTATGGGGGAACTTCAAGAATTGCGTTTTCAGAACATCAAAATTCAGGTATATACCGATTTGTTGTAGATTTCTTACATGTTACGTGTGATAGAGAAAGGAAAATGCTCAGTTCAGTATGATTAACTGTGACTGTCATGAATGAGGGTCTGTCATTTTATGATACGTCCAAGTAGAGTGTCGTATCATTTATCATACAAAGCGACATTGACAACTTGATGATTTCTTTGCTTTATATGGGCCATAGTTTCCTAACGTGACTTTGCAGCATTCTAACACCTCGGAAGAACCGTCTCAAGAAAAAGGACGTTATATTTCCAACGTTGACCAGCTCGATGATAAAATGTCAGTGGAGTTACTCCAGCATTTAGATTTGAGTCAGTTGGCCCCTTTACCGAGGACAGTAGATTTATTTGGGAAACCGACAGAGGATCTTGTTGAAAGCTATAAAACTACTCTGAGGGAATCAATGGCCAAGCAACATGATACCAAATTGACCATTGAAAACAACCTGGATGGATTAGTACAGAAACGTAAGGAGTCCTTGGTAGAGAAGGATTTAGTTCAAGAGGAAACGGTAGGACTGGCGTGAAAATGAGAATGAAAGCTTACTAATGTTTGCCGAGAGGCGAGAAGGTAAACAAGATGTAACAATAGATTGGTCGATGAAAAAAATACAAATGTAAGTCTACTCGTGCATGCATATGCCTACTGCTATTTTACTACTATGCGTATCTTTGAGTTTTGACATACGTTTCATATAAATGTTTCGTACAATAAAAGCACTTTATTAAATCCATAGTCATAAGATGTTTACGAGTTCATTTTGTACAAAACACTACATTAGACTAGTACCATCACAGGAATAAAAATTGAACAAAATTTCCACATAGGCATATATGCATAATATATTTTGAGGCTAGGAACAATTGACTTTCATGCTTTTCATGAACACATCAAGTCATGAAGCATCATAAATTAATTGTAATAATATTCTGAATTTCAACAAACTACCAAAATATAGAGAGGCACACTGGTTTCTTATGAATGACAAAACTT
The DNA here is from genome assembly GCA_034700605.1 of Willowsia nigromaculata. Classification (NCBI taxonomy): domain Eukaryota; kingdom Metazoa; phylum Arthropoda; class Collembola; order Entomobryomorpha; family Entomobryidae; genus Willowsia; species Willowsia nigromaculata. The sequence goes on along the minus strand of JAQIXX010000401.1, from coordinate 8,102 downwards.
TACTTGATTATTTAAAATTTCCACGTAATCAGACTTCTTTAGTTAAATCCATCGGGCTAAATGTCCATGTTCCTTCACCTGAAAATCTTAACACGTGGGTGTGGTGCTTAAATAATGTCGGTCGATGGGTTATTGTCAACAAAGTGATTCCTTCACTCGTAATCCTATGTAAATAAGAATGAGATTTGCATTAAGTCTCCAATTAGTTTGCGAAAAAAACGTTTGATTTAAGGTTGCCTTACATGTTGTACATGCTGTCTTCTACATCAATGCTAACCGCGGATGTACACTCATCCAGAAGAGCAAAGCTTGGCCTATGTTTACAACAGACACATTTTTATAATAAGAATGCAAAAATATACAGACTTTTAGCGTTTTATGTAGATTACAGAATTTTACTTGTGATAGAATAGACGGGCCACTCCAACCCTTTGTTTTTCACCCCCAGACAAAACGTCTTGCCAGTCACGAACAGAGTTCCATCCTCCCTCTCTAGACACAATATGGTTTAGTCTGACTTTCTCCAAAATGGCCGTCAAATCATCGTCAGTAACTCCTTTTCTTTGCATGTCCTGAAGGTTATCTGGATATATTACCTGCTCTCGTAGGTTTCCTAATGACATGTAAGGCCTTTAAAGAAATTAGGAATAAAAATATATTAATGACTATGGTATGCTTACGCATATTGGATTTTTACATTATAATGTTCATTATTTGCTGCATGTGGCGTTTGACTCAGCTTTACCTTTGTGGTATATAGAATAGGCGATTTACAGGGGGTCTACTGAGGTATTCACCGTACACTGGCCATAAACCTGAGAGAATGCGGAAAAGGCTGGACTTTCCACAGCCGTTTGGCCCAGTAATGAGCAAATGCATTCCCGGTTTTATCACTAAATCTAATTGTGGCACTATCACATCCCCGGTCGGTGTTACTACCTTTATTTTTCTTAATTCAATTATAGAACTAGTATTTTCTTCGACAGTTCCTGCAATGAACATTTAATAAACAATTTTATATTTATAATATACACACTCCTGTGTATCGTTCATAAATATTATTAAGGGAAACGATTAATTTTTACCAAGACGTAATTGCTCCTGAATGCAAGATTCTCGTACATATTTGCCTTCAGAAACTTCTTGGAAGACTTTGAAAATATTAGCCACTCGAGATGAATATCCTGCCAGCTCCACAATTTCTTTATAGCTTGTCATTAAACGTTCCACAGCATCCGCTCCAGAAACCAGCAAATTTTTTGTGATCATGTAGTATTCTGTCCTTGTTGCCTCCCCTGATCCATTCTTTAGTCCCATAGCTATATTGTAAAATATACTGTAATAATCGATACTCAAAAATTATATTATTAATCGAGAACTAATGAAGTTCTGTAGATAAACTACCTGTTAGTATAGGAATAGCAGTTACAACCATCCCTGTGCCAGCCCATACGTACTTCATCAAGTACTGCTCAAAGAACACATACCAGAGTTTGGCTAGATATAACTTTTTACTCTGCCTAATTTCTTTTCTGAACGCATCCTCAAGAACTCGCTTTTCAATCTTATCACCGCTATAGAAAGCAATTTCTTCACTGTTTGTCACGATTCTCGAGTGACAATGCCGCAACTTTGCTTTAAGATCCGCCTCTTCAGCAACCATTGCTCCGAATTTTGGAGAAATTGCTTTCAAAATCTCTCCTGTCAGTCCTATTACTCCAAGTGTTAGCACAGGCCCAAAAAACATGTTTGAGCCAATTGTGCGAGCCCTAAAATCACATATCACTTTCAGTAAATTAAATACATCACATACGCGCATTGAATACCTATATATTGTATTACCAGCACTACCTTTGCAAAAGTGTCACCGATATCAGTAACGAATCCAGTAGAGGTTTGGTAATGTGAGAATAAAGATGAGCCACGGAAGACGTAAATTCAGCGATATCCTCAGTCAAGCTATGGTCAGGATTGGGTATTCGCGTATCCAGATTGCCGACCCTATCAATACAAATATTTGTGAAAGTTTATTTTTCAAATATAATGACCGTGAAAATACTAGCTGGAGATGCTTTATCGAATTTTACCTGTAATACAGTTGATTATCAAAGTAAGCTTTGTAGGCTTCTTTCACTAATTGGGAGCGTAAACTCAGAGCCAAATGCTTTTCCAGAAAGCGTATCGAAGAGTTGCAAATACATGCTGGTACTGCTATCAAAAGCCAGGTTCCAAGGAGCGAAAAGAACTTTGTCACATTTCTATTTAAATATTTCATTGATTTATTGCACACAAAATGGCAAGCATTGATACCAAATGAAAGTTAGTTATTATAAGTATTACCGCTGGACGATTTCCCTCACAATGCGACCTTCAAGTTTGGCCACATATATTGAAAGGAAGGTCCTCATGAATAAGGTCCCTGTGTGCATGACAAGAATTCCCACTTGTTTTGTCCATATACCAGGTATCATGATTTTCAGCAAGAACTTCATTTGCTTCAGGAATTCCAGATTTAAAGCCGGGCCTTTACTTCTGTTAGGCTTATTCTTCCGTTTCTTCATCCGATATACTTCTCGAAGTATCGCCAACATTGCAACGAAGGTGCCCAAAATCATGTACTTTTTTGCCGTGGTCATTTTCATAAAGAAGAGGATCCATTCCGGCGGCACTCTAGCTATTACACCTTCCGAAAATTTCGATAATGCGGCAGGCATCGTAAATATATTTTTGAATCTCTTTCTTAGGGCAAATCTCAAGAAAACAGCAGGCGAATTATTAAAATTTTATTCTACCATGTGATTTTCGTCCAATACTATTAACACTGCCATACGTGATGGCACCGAAAGAAGAATAATTTGGTGTTCTTGCATAGTTGGATTCAGTCAAGAGAAGCAGGCTTCCACCATTAATTAAAAAATTATCACCAATGTATGTTTATCAGAGAAGACATAGCAAGTCTAATATCTGCTGGGAATAGACATAACTTGGAAAATGATGGATAGATAATAAAATTAATCATTTCAATGAGGATGAATCATAATTTTTGTATTTTGCATGTAAAAACTTGTTTATGATAAAACCATGTCGAACGATATGCTTTGAATTTTAAGTCTTCAGGAAAATTGACAGATGATGTAAATATAATGTAACAACTTAATGTATAGGAAACAGATATACATGTCAATACTTATTTGGAAATAGTACTAATGAAAGTGGATACTACAGCAGATTACAGTAAAGCACGCTGTGCTTACTTGTTCCATATAAAATCCCCATTTTACATACATACCTACACCTACATAAATATATGAGGAACCACAGTAATCCGCGATTCTATTACATATCATTCATTTATATAACCTCACCACATATTACAATATATTTCACTTGACACACTTCACGTCACACTGCACAAATATTTTGATTTGAATATTGGGTCTATTGCTGCTGGATACGATGACGCGAAGATGTACTTTGAACTGGATGAATGGAACTATTGTAAGCTGTAAAAATGTGCGACTCTTTGTACGTACCTATATATTTTCAATGCGTTATTTTTAATATTAGGTAGATAATGGATTAATATTGGACCTTTCGCAATATAAAAGAGAGATAACAAAAGTGTAATCCACCATCAACTCCTCGAATAAAATTAAACGTGTCTAGTGGACAATAGCTTCATCGTTGCTGCATTTCTGTTTCCAGTAAAGTAATAATGTCTTTTGAGGTTAGTCCTGTGCCAGGAGATACCAATATTGTTTTTTGCCTGGACTTGCCACCCTACACAAAGTAGAGGAAAAACTAGAATTACACTCAAACTTTCAGCATTTAAAGGATAATTTTTAATAAAAAAAGAATAATGAGAGCCAGCAGCAGAAAGAGTTGAAAATTAAAAGCACTCCTGAACACGAGCGCAGCGCGTACAGGATTTCATTCATTTTGGCTTTATTGAATGCTTTATTGAAGCTAACATGCGATATGATTTATTACATCTTATGAAGTTTTCCAAAGGCATTTTTACAATGTTGAATGTAATAATACTAGTCAGCACACCAATAAGGTGACATTAGATTTGCGTAGTTTAGGAATTTTTTGAGGCTCTAATGATATGGTAGCCGTATTACTGATGGGAAGTAAATTTTCTCACGATTATAATCGACACAAAAGGCGAAGAACTTTAAAACTTTTAATCCAAATGTTATTCTCGAGTCAAAGAATACTTGCTTACTACAGGTCTGGGAAATTATGGTATATGAAAGCATGGCATGCAATCTCAATCTATATATGCTGCATTCTCTTGTGGACAACACGCACTTTAAATGTAATGTGCAAAATTGTAGAAAACTGATACTAACCTTTATTGAAACATCAGCCTTCTTCAGTTTTAGTAGTTCTGCAAAATATTTCACTATAGCCGTATTCGCCTCGCCGTCTACAGGTGGCGCAGAAATTTGCACGCCAACTGCATCCTCCGTAATATCTACAGACCAGAAGTTTTTCGAATGATAATTTTCAGTTTTATTAGTATTTAGTAGCAACGGATGCAACTATGAGACACCAAACCTGCGACGTGCGTGTTTTAATCATACAAAAGAGAACAATCTTTCAGAAACAGTGCGACAAGAGCGTGAGAAAGTTTTTTTGACGAAAGACTTGTCAACTATTGCAAGGTTTTACATTAAACTTAAAATAACTTAAAATATAATGGATTCAAGTTAACCTGTTATTGTATCCAGTTTAGCTCCCGGCTTTGCTTGTATTGATATTGATATTTCTCCATCCTTCCCTACAACAATGGGCGATTTCGCTACAACACTGCTACAAGCAGCGCCCTGGAATTTTGCATAGAACGAAAAATACTCGTGAGCCGATAGAACAATAAGTTGTAGTTGATGGCAGATTTGAACCGAATTGCAAGATTGCAAAGAATGTCAGAAGAAAGGAAGGAAACCATGCAATAATTTCGTTTATATCATCATATGATCAGACGGAACGAAATGTGTGGAAAGACTTTTTCAGGAAACAAGAGATGGGGAGAGATATACACATGCGTTCTGAAACAAGACAGTATATCACTGTATTCGGGAAATGCTATAGAGAAGGAAAGAGAGAGAGAGTAAAAGAAAGCAGATTCGCATAAGAATGCATGGAGAAAATCTAGATTATATAATGTGTAGTGTCGACGTATGCTGTATGTAGCTGCTGCTGTAACTTTCTATTGTCATTTCTTTCTAGGAGTACAAGTCCGTGCAGAAGTTTCATCAATTTCATCTTACAGGGTCAGACTGAATAATCGCAATATTCGCAATTCTTTCATGCATGGAAGATAAAAATTACGTCAAATTGTCAATGTGCGTAGCTAAATGAATCCTGCTTTAATGAATGGTATCCTAAATTTAAGTACAGTACAATGGTTTTCAACGGTTTCCAATGCTCTTCCCACAGTCGAGACTGTTAGTCAGTGTCTCCCAGACTTACGATTGGATTAAGAGAAGCAATTAATTACAATATCCAGTAGTAATTAGGCAACATATTATTTGCAAAGCATAAGTTAAACTATAAACTAACCTCATTTGATATTTTGCTTTTTCCACCGCCACCACTCTTGCCTCCTGATTTTTTCGGCATTTTGGATCTTTGTGAGTACGAAGTCGCAAGCAACAACTGTTTTACAGATGAAGATGATGCTGTAAAATTTAACTTTAGAGTTGAAACTATTAATGATGCATTCGAAAACATGGAATCTGGATTCAGATTTCCTGGAACAACTAGCACTTGTTATGTTGCACAAACAACTATTGGCTATTATAGTGAAAGCATCTCTGTGAACCGGAACCGTCTAGGCAGCGAACGAGTCAAATAAAATTACACAAGTAAAGACTGTATCAACACTTTCACCAACCTAGACTTTCTATATAGACTAATACAAGTAAATAGGTAAACAAATTACTGAAACGCGCCGTTCAGATATAAAATTTTCAAGGTCGACTGACTTGCAGCAGCGTATTATACTGTACAGCCAAAATGCAGAGAAAAAATGTATCCAAGATTTGTGTGCATGCATCTTACGCTACTTGCGCACGTGTAGAAAGAGATCTTTCCTCTTTCATGCATTTGTTCACACTCACAAAGTCACAATATTCTAATAGAGAAATGCCACAAACGAAATTTTATTAATAAAAAGGTTCATGAAGGTTCATGAAGGTACAAATATAAACACAATTTAATCTGCATGAATAATTTTTGATCATTTATAAACAGCTATACCAATTTAAATAGCAAAATGTCTATATCGTCGGTGGAAGGTTTCTTGGCAGAGCTAAATTTTGAGCATGTACACATATCCACGGCATGATCCGAAGTATGCTTACTACTTTCCACGACAAGTTTACCTCTCTCTTTACATTACCTGCAAATTTAAAAGAAATGGTCAAACCATCTTAAAAACTTTCTTTGCATAAGATTGTAAAAATATATTATTGTGTTAATAAACCTGATGCCATTCCCACATAAAACCCATAAAGGCATGCTGACATTACGCCAGTCGGAAGTGAGAAATTCAGTCCCGTAACCTGAGGGCAAGCATATTATGATATCATCGTACTTTATGGTCAAAAGTATACTGTACTGTAACATTATTTCGAGTTTCCCTATAATTAATAAAATGATCCATGGAAAACTTTTTCCTCTCAATCTCACATACATGTTTTATAAGTAGCTCAAAACCACTTTGAATAATTCCTCCTGCTAGTAACCGCTCGCTTACACCGACGCTTAATTTGAGACTTATGTAACAACAATCGCGAAAAAATTGCAGACATTTCTGAATAATATTCCAGTTTGAATCTGTGTCCTCGATTTCGGGAAGGAAAAGACCATCCAGGTTATCAAGAAAATTGCTGTCTTCGATTCCAACTAATGTACTAACTTGCAAAAATTCAAATGTTGAAGGAATTACTGCACACATACATCATGTACCCATGTTAATATAATATATCGATCACTTACCAATTGCTCCATTCCAAAACGTCTTATTTTCGAACGGTATTGCCAGCACAAAACTGATCGGTTCGTCCAAAGTGAATAAAATCTTTATTTCCTCAAGCAATGCAGATACTTCTGCGGAAGCCAGCCAGCAAAGCAGAATTTGCCAGATATCTACTTGAAAAGACATGAAATCATATTGAAAATTGAAATGTAAATAAACGACTTATCTTGAAGAGTTATTTTGAAAAGTTTACAAACTCGTGTCTTGAAGATCATAATAATTGAAGCTGAAACATGAATACAATCCTAACATTCCACCACATATAAAAGCTTTCATAATATTTTCTTCGGTTGCAGTCTCGACAAATTTCTATCAATAATATTTTGTTTTTCGCAGTTATTTGTTGCAAATAATCGTTCAAACTTTATTGCACAATTTAATTTTTAAAGTGTACCTCTATGACCATGTACATGGCACCAGCGACGATATTTTTTTCGATAATTTTACAAAGTAACCTGGTTCCATTCTTCAAGATGTTTCCCGGCTCTTTGATTCTATAAATGTATACGGTGTTCCCGTTGTTGCCGACAGTTGAGTAGAGGAATTCTCTTTCAAATCTAATTCGTATTCCCAAGTAAGATGAAGTTGTGAGAATTCCAATAACAGAGGAAACTTACAAAAAGATTATTTCAATTAACGTATATGTCATCATAATTATACGCAATGAAAATTTGCTCATTTATGTTATGTCAAACTAGGGCTTGACATGAACATTTTCAATTTTGGTTAGCATACTTTGCGTTCCAACGATAAAGGAGTACCAGTCAACACGTAACAACGATGAATTCATTGTTCCACTTCCTTCACCACTAACCTTAGCCGGTTCTTTATCAAAAACTGCATACATAAACTATGCATAAACATACTTGACTGTTTGACCGCTATGACTATCAGCGTGATTTGACTTTTTCTACGATTTCAAACTAAGGTCAATAAAAGTAGCATGTCGAAGAGTTACGGTGGCAGCATCTGTATGCTTAAGCCCAGCTCACTTATGTGTCACGCTAATTTGTTGCCAGGTAAAAAGCGAATGAGCACGTTTTTTTCCTTAGTA